>BQNB010003687.1:31972-111160 GCA_026074375.1 Tanacetum coccineum | reverse complement strand
TGTGGTATTCTATGAGTATTGAAATTGTGAAACTATCATAATTCCATAGGATAACTTAATTCTCGTTAGGTCAAATACTTGCCAATTGGGTCGATCCAAATTAAATACACACTATTTAACAACCAAGTGCATGCTATAATGTATATTTCTTGAATAAGTACATTAACTCCATGTTTATGTGTTCACAAGAAGACAAAACATGTCAAGTATACATTATATGTCATTGAATCATTCAAGGACCTTATGTTTATGTGTTAACAAGAAGACATAACAATGTTACTACATACTTTATGTTATAAGTCATTGATCAATTCAAGAACTTTATAATTATGTCTTAACAAGTAAACATTATTATACTAACTAAAGTAATCATGAACGCAAACTCTTGAGTTCAATGATAATTTCAGGTTAATTTCATACTTCATAATCATGATTATATAATTAACCATAATTATTTTGACTAAATCATATAGTCAATTATATCTTGACTTTTAAATGTAATAGGACAACAAACATCTTGTGTGCTTAAGTCCTATTAGATTTATTAGCTTTCTTACCTTGCGGTCAAGAAAAAACAATTAATCATATTGTTGTATGTTGTTCCTTGCACACACTTAGGATTTCTCCCACTTGTATACGGGACAACATTACCTAAAGTAGACAAACCATACGACAAGCGTTCGATTGTTTAAACAATATGATAGTGTCATAGATATTACAAGTAGATTTCAAACCATCATGTTGAATAAGGAATTATGGATTATTATTCAATAGATAACGTTTCGGAAAGCAACATCGAAAAGGCAACATGTTATCTATAAAATAAAATGCAATCTTCCTTTAGACAATGGTTGTTCATATTCGGAAAGTAATATATTATTTCAAAGCAAGCTAGAAATAATATGAGCAACTCACAAGGAAAGGAATCCTGTAGCTCCCACTGAATTTGAAAACATTACATGACTGTCTTTTCAGTTAATAAAACGCAAAGCTCCCACTGGATTTGTCAACATTTTAAGTGTTACATCACCAGTAGATAGCAAATAGCGATCTATTTACTTTCCTACTCTCTTGGAATGCCTACAAGTAGCAATGTATTAAGGTATTGCGCAGAGTATATGAAGTTCTACTTATGTAGATGAGGGACTAGCCATCATGTATTCATTAACTTGAATATTTAGCATGCATTTCCTCTTTAATCTGTCTGTCTAACCACAAGGGTGTTTAGCACTATAAGGAATGAAATGAGTCCAATAAAATACTTAGATGACCTGCTAGTAATTTTCTTTACTTGTTGCGGCTTAAACTCATACATCGTGACAAGTGCAAGACGTCATTATTTTGGTAGCTATAGACAAAATGTACTCTAGTTACACAAAGTAATATATCTTTCAAAGATTTCAGAATCGGAAAAGGGTAATGAAAGATTGAAACTGAGTTTAAATATAATTAAGAAAATTTAATTATAACCCTATCTTATTCTTGTCAACCAATGAGAAGAGATATGAGTAAGTCTCACTCTTCTTACCAGAAAAAGAGACTATGTTTGTCTTCTTTGAGAAAACAAACTTTCGTTTACGAATTATGTTGCAATAACACAATTAACCAGAACATAGAAAGTTCTATTTAGTATTTTCGATAATTAAATTCTTAAAAGAATTAACTACCCAATTAATTACTAATAAGACTAAGATCCAACTTAACCTCCACTTATTACAGAAGGTCTGACCAACGTGTAAACACGTAGGGCAAGAGGTAAGTGGCGTGCGTTAATTGCATTGAAAATGCAACTTTTAGTTTTATAAGACACATGACTTTAGTAACTCATATAGTAATGTCATGTATATGTTTTGTCTCATCTTATGCCTCGGGTCCGAGGTCTGACCAGGTAACTCGATTTAAGTCGACCAAAAGAGAACGTGCGAAAATTGACAAAGGTCTGACCAATGTAAAAAATTCGCCATGGGTTGGAAAGGCCCTAAGGTCTGACCAGAGAAGTCAATCCAAAAGCACGTGTTCTTCATTTGGGTGGCATAGACTTAAAATTTCACATAGGGTATACACATAAATGTGACAAAATCGTGTACAAGAAGCATGCAAAACAACTTGTAGCACAAAGTTAAGAAAACATTTTGTTAACCTTTTTGGTATAGACATCATTTTTGTCAAATGTTATTGAGGTAGCTCCATTTTGGCACGCACAAAGAAGCGGATAAACAGGTCAACGCGAAGCGTAATTAAAATCCGACAATCTTTTGGGGAACCTTAGTTTACACCACCGCCATTAAACTTCTCTATAAGTTTGTCCATAATGGGTGAGCCGTACTTCCAATTGACTAATGATGCTATTATATGTTAAGAAATCCCTTTTGTTAACATTAGTTTTATAGTTGCCAATATAGTGGAATTACAAATTGATCAAACCCTATATTGTACTCCTACATGCGTCCGAAGACACAAGTAATTCCAATAATTCCCTCATATGCCGAAGCATGTAGTGGGGCGGGATAAAATTAAAGATCAATTTAACCCTATATTGCGCACATAAAAAACTAAAATTACACAAGAAATCAAATTTTATAGTTTAATGTCCGTATTAAATTTGTTCAAAAACCCTTGTTTCGCAAATAACACATAACTGGTCACAAGGAGTATGCTTATGTGTGTAATATTAGACATGTTCAATCCAAATTTCTCTATAAGTATTTAGCCCATTTTAGAGTTTCATAAAGTCTATTTGCAAATATTGAGCATCACATGACATATCACATATAAGCAATTAAAACAGACAGAAAATTAGAGTAGAAGTGAAGACAAACTCTTATATTGAAAGCAGTAAATCATATAATGCCTCGAGTTCTCAAAAGAGTCTTCCCCAATCAGAGAACCATAAGACTCTCACTAGGTTTTCTGCTAAAGTACCTAGATCGCCACATCCATCATATAGCATGATTGCGTGAGTCTTAAGGCCGAGATAACTAAAGAATAGAATAACATGGCAGCTTAATTAACATTTAATTTTAATTTATTCTTCTCTTATCAAGTAACATTAGTATTGATTCTAGGTGTTTATTCATTATTTATGGCAAGGATTGCATGTCGTTGCCATAATTTTTCAATAAAACAATAAATAAACAAGATTTCATGCAACCCTAACATGTTTAATATGTGTGTAACCCATAAAACACCAAACGAGTTAGCTCATGATGCCACTGTTGGAATTTAAATAACTGTTAACCATTAACAACCACGAGTACGCAGCGGATATGGATCATGTTTGGCTCATATGATTAACACACAATAAAACATAAAGGGAACATAGAAAACTAACCTCTTGAAGAATCAAATGTTAATGAAACAAAGTAACTAAGATGTCACCTCTATGAGTGCTCACACAAACACGTCAACCGAGTACACCCGGAATGCTAGCCTAGCTTCACGTGTTTCCCAAACAACTATTGTATACCAAAGTAATCAGATTTAAGTACCAAATCCCACCCAATGAATCTGTACCAAAAATCAGATTTGTGCCCTAGGGTTTCATCGAATTCAGTTGTACCAAATTTGCTCCTGATTTACCGAAATCCACAAAAACAAAACCCTAGACCTTTCTAATCGATTGTCACACTTGAGAACTTGTTAAACCAAAACCATGAACCTGCTGGATAAGATGTGGGATCGAATCACACTTTGTAAACCCCTTTTGAGTTTACCGAATTTCAGCAGAAGTAGAATAGCGAACCGAAAATCAAAGAACCCAATTAGGGTTTTGTTGTAATCAGCTGAGGAGGAAAAGAGAGATGCAAAACTGATTTTAGAGAGTGTTTGGGATGTATGTTTTTATCCAAATCACTTAGGGTGAAGGGGTATATATACCACTTAAACCCTAAACATGATAAGATTAGGAAACTAGAAGTTTACCCTTATCACAACACTTCCTCTTTTCCTTATCCCCACGAAATGAACCTAGACATCTTTCTAGATCCTTCTATGGCCGGCTATATCACTTAGGCACCATAGGGTTTCGTGTCTTGCTCATTTAGGTCCTTGGTTTAACAATTAGAAACTTAATGTGAAGTATAACACACTCTAAGTGTTTAACGTGTGTGCCCCCAATAGGCTCACACATTTCTAGTCGTATAGGTGCTAATCCAACTACCATAACCCAACACGTTCCATTAAAACATCACAATTCAGTGGAATAATTATTTTTGGACCAACGACTAGCACCTTTTCTAGACACACACCGAAAGATGATAATTTGTGTTCTAGAAACGTATCAAAATGACACGGTACAAAATCATACAATAAAGTTTTAATGACTTGACTTCACCGTTTTATCTTAAAAGGTTTAAATTAACAGAGAAAGGATGACTTCATGCGTTCATGACTCATGAGTAACATTTTCTCAATGACCTATGTTCAGCTGTCACAATGATACTTTCATATAAGCTGGAACCATTTTGAGTTTTTTTCTTAATATTTCTTAACCGGGTTTTGGTCATATAATAGCAACGAACTTTCTTTATTGTCTCGATTTAGTACGTGAACTTTCCTTTTTCTTATGCCGACCCAAACCAACACCCTAAACATATTTTATATTTTTTTTAAATTTCCGGCCCACTATTTATATATAATTAATGTAAATCATAATATTTTTTAAGACGAAATTAATATATTTACTTGCAAACCTTAAATGCTTACCACATAAATCTAACATACTATTGAAATAGTTATTTTAACCTATAATTTCCCAAATATTTTATTACGGCGGGGGCAGCTGAGTAATCAAATCATTGTAATCTTACCTATTTTTTAATATTGAAATCGAAATTAACAATGCTTCTCTACATAAATTGTTTCCAAAACTTAGAATAAAAAATCCAATGAATGTTGTAATTCATAATCAACACACACACCAACGAAATAAAATGATTAAATATCTTAATGCATCATATATACTATCTCATATACTATAATTCACTAACGATAGTATTGTACTAACTTGCCGTTAAAAAAAAGCCTCAAATTGAACTTGCACACAAACTCAAATCATATAACACCTAGTTAGACTAACGTGACTAATTGTGTTAAACAAACTGGTTTGATCAACGGTGTCACAGTAATCCACACACGGAAATTTCATCCCAAAATTGCTCGTATCGTATATATCTCTCTACTACTAAGAATTTTGATTACCCAAATAAGGGTACAAATAGCAGCATAACAACTATAAGCGAAGAGAAGCATCCAAACTACATGAACCTCGCCCGTCCTTGTGGAAACTCATCAAAAACCTTAAGTTGTGTAACAACTTTATTCATAACCTAATCTCGCAACTAATCAAACAAGAACTGTCTTGAAATTAAACTATGAGTTGTTACAAAGCTCAACGTTTTTGAAGAATCGGCTCGACTTCGGGTTTACTCAAAATTTAACTTCAACTAAACCACATAAAAGGATCTAAGGGTGCATTAAGACTGTTATGATGCAAGTAAACTTATGTACCGAATATGGTGTATCTGACTTCTTACATACGCCGTATCCATGAAGATAACTATTCGAAGATACAATAAATAAAGTAAATTGGGAAAGATATAATTGAAATGTTGATCCGTTTTTGCCTAGTTCTAAGCTCTCTATGTATTTATCTAATATAGCGTTATAGATTGGAGCGTGAGCTAGGAATTCTAAAATCGGTAGGTTAAGATGCAAATCCTAGAATTCGTTTTCAAGAGTTGGTTCGGGTTCTTTTGGTTGTTGTGTTTTGATCCCCATCCCGGTTTACGGCAGGCTTGTCTGGTAAATGTTTGCCTCCTTGGAATGTGCTTTGATATCATGATTGAAGTGGAGGGGTGAGATGAGCATTGAGGGTCAATTGTTGGGTAAGAACGAGCAGACAAAACTAGGGAAGTACTCAGTTTTGGGTTCTTAACTATGTCGCTAGGCAGTGCTCATGCTATTCGATCGGTGATGGCCTTCAACACCGTGTCAATTTTGTTGGTCATCTCGCTTTGTTGTCGTTTAAAATCAGCTTCAAACTTGGACAATCTAGCGTATTGAGATGCCATGAAGTTAGATATCAATCCTTCTAGACTTGATTGATTGTTAAAGCTTTGAGGATGGTTGTTGAAGGAATGGTTTGGGATTGAACCGTTAGGTTGGAACCGGTTAGGTGGGTTTAAAAAATTATTTTGAGAATTTTAGGGTTGTTTCCACCTAAGGTTTGGGTGACTTCTCCATTATGGATTATAGGTGTCTCGAAGATTGTTTTGCTCGGTCTTGAAGGTATACCACTTACCTCTCGCTTCATCGGTACGCGAGAATGCTTATTCAACAAAGGCTTGTTCGGGATAATCCATGCAATACTGAGTGTCGTGAGGACCACTATAGATTTCACATGAGGTAGTGACTTTGTTCACTTAAGTAGGTTGTGTCGGAGCAAGATGAGCTTCCATCAAGCGTTGGACTTGATTTTTGAGCTCGATTAGACGACGGTCGGATGTACTCGGGACATCATGAGGCAAAGCGATTGCCTTGACCGGCTTAGCGAAATCCCTTAGGTCATTCCAACTTTCATTGTCATAGAGGGAGAGGTCCTCTAATAATACGCATGATTCTTTAGCGCTTCGGTCACGAAGCTTACCACCGGCCGATTGGTCAATGGTTTGTCTCGTGACGGGATTGACATGGTCATAAAAAATTTGGACTTAGAGCTAAAGGTCGATGCCATGATGAGGGACTTTTTGTAGTAAGTCCTTGAAACGAGTCTATGCTTCTGATAAAGATTCTCCATGATGTTGTTGGGACATCAGGATATCATTGCAAAGTTTTACGGTCCTTCCCGGTTGAAAGAATTGAGCAAGGAAACCAGTAGTAAGATCCTCCCATGTGGTGATGGATCACGTTGGAAGACGTTCAAGCCACTTGCTAGCTTGATCGCGAAGAGAAAATTAAAATAAATGCAGGCGCGTTCTTTCCTTATTTTCACCATCAAGGTCAAGTGAGTCCACAAGTTTTAGGAAATCCTTGAGATGTTGGTTTGGATTCTCAGACCGAAGTCTGTGGAATGAGCATCCGTTTTGCACCAACCGGATGGTGTTGAATCGAAGAGGTGCCACATTATTTCCTATGGGGAGCTCAATGGTATTCATGTAGCCCTCGTGGCTAGGTTTGAAGTAGTCTCCAAGAGTACGGATAGGATTCTTGTCTCCCATGGTGGTTGACGAGAATGGATTACGAAACAAATAACACAAAGAAAAGATAGACTACGAGAAAGCTAATATGCAGAAATTAAAGTCTCACTTGAAAGGATTCAAGCAAGTAGAACTAAGTTAAACTATGATCAAAACCTAACTATTCCCCAGGCAGCGGCGCCAAAAACTTGATACGTCGTCATAATAGACTTCTACAAGTAGTTTTACAACTCCCTAGGCAGAGTACCTAGTCGTTGTAGAAGTAGTATAGCCAAGACTCGGGGGTCGTTAATGTTCTTTAGGGGAATAGGTTGGGAAGGTTTGATCATGGTCTAATAGAATTCTAGGGGTTGAGAGAAGATTATTTTTGTATTTTTATATTTATAAAAAAAGCAGTAAAATCATATGTTTGAGAGGTTTGGTTGGTTTTATCTATTAAACTAAATAATAAACTATGCTAATGGTGATAACAATATAATAAAAATATTGTATTCATGTAATCATGTATTACTCCCTAGAATGCTTTTCCTAGTGTTGTTGCTTTGTCACACTTGTGATGATCTATGTAATTATTTCCTAAGTCATGAACATATTACACGAACCCGTCGTCTATTTAATATTCCGTTAAGGAAAAACACAAATTAAGGTAGTATGAAGACTATTACCCGGCCCCCAAGAGTATATTAAATGCATTTGAAATATATTAAAAGTGGATCAACCATATAAGGGGCAAGGTAGTATGAAGACTATTACCCGATGGTATCCTTTCTACACAATCATGTTTCCCTATACATATCAACAGCGATACAGACAAAAGCTGGTTTTCTAAAGCCTAGCATGCATATTCATCACAAGAAGCAAGACCACTAACATCTACATTCTAGGTTTCATACAATCATAAATGAATACAATAAGGAGTTTAGCCAAGCATGTTAAAGATAAAGCAAGAACAATAAAGAATCAAACAACAAGACATATTGAATGATTAAGGTAGTCTTGCTTGATTAAAACATGAATTGAAGGAGGTACAATAGGGTTTTGAAGCCCTAAAATCGTCCTAATAAGCTGCCAAACAAACTAGGATTCGTCCCCCTTTTTTACTCTAAAGTTACACACACAAAACCCTTATTTCGGGTCTATATTTATAAGAATCTTCTAGATCCGAGTTGAGTCGGTGTGGGCTGACGCCGTCAAGAAATGTTGTGACGTCATTACTAGATGAAGTGTGACGGCATCGTGTATGAATGATAAAGCCGTCTTAGGCGCCGAGACTTTAAATCTTGAAGAATCTTGGTGTTGGTTTGTAATCTTGTCTGTTTCTTCTACAAATGAGCCCAAGTCACGTGTATTTCCTCCAAATGTCTTCCAAATGCTAAATACTTGAAAAGGAACGATTAAGTACCTATTTTGGGCATAAATGCATGATTTAGGGGGTTAAATGACCCTAAAAAGTGTATAAAATGACACCTCAACACTTTGTTATGGCACCGTAGACTCTCTCACTTAAACTTCGGTACCATCAATCAGCTTACTAAACAAGGTCTCGTCAAAGGGCTACCCAAGTTGAAGTATAATAAAGATCATTTGCGTTCGGCATGTCAAATGGGAAAAAGAAAAAAGGAATCTCATCCACACAAGCTGGAACCAAGTACAAATGAGAAACTTCAAATGCTGCATATGGATTCGTGTGGTCTGATGCGGGTAGAAAGTATAAACAAGAAAAGATATATTCTTGTCATCGTTGATAATTTTTCTCGTTTTACTTGGGTGAAGTTTTTTAGAACGAAAGATGAAGCTCCAGAAATTATCATCAAATTTTTGAAGCAAGCTCAAGTTCGTCTGAATGCTACAGTAAGATATCTTCGTACCGATAACGGCACCGAGTTTCTCAATCAGACTCTATGAAATTATACGACAAATGTTGGAATTACTCATAATACATACACTGTACGTACTCCACAACAAAATGGTGTAGTTGAAAGGCGTAACCGTACATTGGTAGAGGCTGCAAGGACCATGCTTATTTTCTCTAAATCTCCACTATTTCTATGGGCTAAAGCTGTAGGTACTACATGTTATACTCAAAACCGCTCCCTTATCCATACCCATTACAATAAGACTCCATATGAACTGCTAAGAGATCACAAACCAGAACTCAAATATCTTCATGTTTTTGGTGCTCTATGTTATCCAACAAATGATTTTGAGGATCTTGGGAAACTTTAGCCTAAAGCAGACATTGGAATCTTCATCGGTTATTCACCACCCAAGAAGGCGTACCGGATCTACAACAAAAGGACCAGACAATAATGGAAACAATGAACGTACAATTTGATGAACTTACTCAGATGGCTTCTGAACAACACGGTTCAGGACCTAATCTTCATGGTTTAACTTCTGACACATTAGTTCAGGACTCGTGCTTGACCAGACTGCTTCAACATCAGCAAAACATCCTATAAAGAATGACTAGGATTTATTGTTTCAACCAATGTTTGATGAATACTTCAAATCCCCAAGTGTTGTATCTACTCCCATTTTCGCTGCAACTCTACATCCATAAGATATAGTCGGAGCATCTTCCTCTACTACCATTGATCAAGAAGCTCCCTCTCTAAGTAATTCACCAAAAAATGAAGCAACAAACTCACTACTCAATTCTACAAATGTTGAAACAAATGAAGAAGTTGCATAGTTTGACAGTGATACATTTACCAATCCATTTGCTCCTCTAGAAACCAGCTCAGCTGAGTCATCTTCAAGGATTGTAGACTCTTCAAACATGCACACTTTCCAACAACTTCAAATTTACACAAAAAGATGGACAAAAGATCATCCGTTTACAACAATCATCGGCGATCCATCAAAACCTGTTTCTACAAGACGTCAACTTTCTACCGATGCTTTATGGTGTTATTTCTACGCTTTCTTAGCTAAATAAGAGCCAAAGAATTATAAAGAAGCAATGGAAGAATCCTGCTGGATCAAAGCCATGCAATAGAAAATCCATGAATTTGAGCGGCTTAAAGTATGGGAATTAGTACCAAGACCAGACAAAGTTATGATCATCAGCCTAAAGTGGATCTTTATAGTGAAACTTGATGAATATGGTGGTGTGCTGAAAAATAAGGCTCGATTAGTTGCAAAAGGTTATCGTCAAGAAAAGGGGATCGACTTTTAAGAATCGTTTGCACTTGTTGCTCGCATTGAAGCCATCAGAATATTCTTAGCATACGTTGCACACAAGAATATGGTAGTATTTTAAATGTGAAGACGGCATTTTTGAATGGGATTTTAATAGAAAAGGTGTACGTGAGTCAACCAGAAGGGTTTGTTAATCAAGATCATCCAAATCATGTATTCAGATTGAAGAAAGCACTTTATGGATTGAAACAAGCTCCTCGCGCATGGTACGACATGCTCTCCAAATTCCTTCTCAGTCAGAAATTTGTCAAAGGTGTCGTTATCCAACATTGTTTACTCGGAAGGAAGGAAATGATCTCATCCTGGTACAAATCTATGTTGACGACATAATTTTTGCTTCCACTAATCTAATATTTTGTGATAAATTTGCAAAATTAATGATCAAACGTTTTAAGGTGTCAATGATGGGACAAATATATTTTTTCTTGGACTTCAGATTTCTCAAAGTCCTAAAGGCATCTTCATTAATCAATCTAAATATGCTCTTGAAATGCTCAAAAACTATGGTTTAGACCAATGTGATGCTGTTGACATCCCCATGGTGGGACAGTCAAAACTGGATGAGGTTCCAAACAAGACTCTAGTTGACCCTACTCGTTATCGAGGAATGGTCGGATCTCTTATGTACCTTACAGCCAGTCGCCCTGACCTAGTGTTTTCCATCTGCATGTGTGTCCGGTACCAGGCAAAGCCTACCGAAAAGCACTTAACTGCGGTTAAATGGGTCTTTCGATACCTAAAAGGAACCATTAATATGGGTTTGTGGTATCCGAAGCACCCCGGTTTTAATCTAACAACTTTTGATGCTGACCATGCAAGTTGCCAAGATTCAAGACGTAGTACATCAAGAAGTGCACAGTTCCTAGGAGAAAAGCTTGTCAGCTGGTCATTCAAGAAACAAAAGTGTACCACAATATCAACAACTGAAGCTGAGTATATATCCTTGTCCGGTTGATGTACTCAAATCCTCTAGATGCGTTCCCAGTTAACTCACTATGGATTTAACTTCAATAAGATCCCATTGTACTCAAAAACAAAAAGCACCATTACTTTATCTTGCAACATCGTGCAACACTCCAGGACGAAACACATTACAGTTCGCTACCACTTTATTAAAGAGCAAGTTGAAAATGAGGTTGTTGAGTTATACTTTTTTAAGACAGATTATCAGTTGGCGGATATCTTCACTAAAGCACTCATAAGAGAACGCTTCGAATTTCTTATCAACCGCCTCGGTATGCAAAGCATCACAACGGAAGAGCTGAAACGTCTTGCAGAGTCAGACGAAGAGTAACTCGGTTTACTACTTCATGTATCCTTTGTATTATAAGTAGATTAGTTTATAAAATCAAAAACAACAAAAAGATTTTCTTTCTTTCAAAAATTTTCAAAAATCAAAATACAAAAATACAAAAATACAAAATTTCAAAAACAAAATATAAAATCAGAAAAAATTTCAAAAACCATAAAAAAATCTTTTTCGGCATGTCTTTTAGAATCGATAATATCTACGACCTTATAAATGTCATTCAATAATGACACGGGATTGTAGATAAAGTTCGACTAAAAGTTTAAAACATTTTTAAAACATGTCATCTTAAATTTTTTTATGGTTTGTTATTAAATATCAGATAACAACCCGGTCCATAAAGAAAATGAAATTGTACGCTTCAGTGCAGTTATCCTTAACAACGAAAAGAGAAATCTTTTCGGTCTTGAGTTTAAAGATTCAAAACATTCAAAGTTTTGAAACTCAAGAAGATGACTTGTGTATATTTTGCTAGACAACTCGCGCTTTCTAAAAAGGAAAATGTACGTCAAAAAGTGCATTTTGTCCTTAAAAGATTAATTTTCTTTATCTCGAGCAATTTTTCTCAAAATGTGTTTATCAAACATGCTCGAGTTGAACAAACTTTTCAAAAATGCTGAAAATAAAATCAGAATCATTTTTGTCATTTAAATGGAAAAAGATTTTCAAGAAAATTCAAACGCTCGAACAAATCCAAGAAATCTTACAATAGACTACGGTCTTTGTTCGAGGGGGAGAACGAGCTTTTATATGAAAATTTCCAAAAATGTTCAAAAATAATTCATCAGTATTAATTAAATTGGGAAAAACGATCAAGCAATTTTGAACACTCAAACAAATTCTACATCTCTTTAAATAGAAAACGGGTATTTGTTTAAGGGGGGGGAAATTATTTTTTTGATCAAGAGATTTTGAACAACTTAAACAAATTCTACAGCTCTTTAAATAGAAAACGGGTATTTATTTGAGGGGGAGAAATTATTTTCAGAAAAATAAATTTTTCAAAAATAATTGCGAAAATGATTTTGAAAATGTGCTTTAGATAATTAATTGGTCATCATTTGAGGGGGAGTTAACGAGATTAACTTCGGGACTATGTTTGCAAAATAGGTTTAAAACTTAAGGGTAATTAGTGTAACTTTATGTAATTTAATTAGTTTTATATCTTTAGTACCTAACAATATTCTCTAATAGTTTTATACTTTTAAGGTGTTAGGGGTAATGCTTAAACTTTAGGCTTAGTTTAATAGAGTTTAAAACCTCTAGGGACTAGTTTTGCCAAAAATCGAATCCCCTCCCTTTTAATAACCCCAACCGATCCGTACATACACTCTAACACATTTTAACTAAAAATTTTCTCCTCCCCTTTGTTCTCCTCTAGGATCGGCTAGCAAACAAAGACCAACAAGAAACTAGTTTTTGATTAAAGGTAAAACACGGAAGTCATTCATAATCATATTTTAATCATTCTTGTAACAAGAATTCTTTCATCTTTTCACAAATCTTGAAAAATCAAAGCTTTTTGATTTAGGGTTGATAAAAATTGAAAGTGCTTAGATGTTAATTTTTCTTAAGGGTTTTGGTAGATGATGATGATACTAGACTAGTGTTAACTCGAATTTAAATGAATCATTGATTAAGTTGATCAAAGTTGGTTGTTTGGTGCGTGTTTCCCAACGAACCACCTTAAGGGTGTGTTTGTTTTGATTGTTTGAATGTATTGTGTTATTTGTTAACTTAATATCACTAATCTTGCTAGTTGGTAACAAAAAGTGTAACAACCAGTATTTTCAGAACTTTAAATGACTATTTTACCCTTTGACTTTTTGGGTCCAACTTGACTTTTTGACTTTTGACCTTTTATTTGTCACATAAAAACGATTACCGCGTAACCGGTAATTTTTTGAAACATAGTTAAATAATAAATCATAATTATTATTACATATATCTCATTTACAAATTTATTTTTCAAACTTATTTGACTTGAAAACGAGAAGATGTATGATATTTATAAGTTTGACTTATCAAAAACGACCTACCAAAATGCGTTATTAATTATAGGGTATACTAGCGTTTGACATAAAACGGCATTCCGGACAACTTTTCAATTTTACCTGAGACCCAAAACCAAGCAGAAAGTGACTCTCGCAAAATTTTGAACACCGCACACAACGCGTACCGACACGAAAATAATTAACTTATATTTAATTATCACTTTTTATTAAATAAAAATATATTTAATAAATTATTTATCATTTTATTCAGAAACGTTTGTTAAAAATGCAAATATTCAAATTAAAGTTCATTTTACAGACAAGGCTTATCAGTGATACACAAATAAATAATAAACATTTTAAATAAATGTTATAAAAAATTATGAAATAATAGTCTTGTAAATACTCATTTTTGTAGGAAAACCTATCTGGAACGCAATGGTGCAAATTTCGTGTTTTGAATCATCCGTTAACTAGCCTAAACGAGTCTCGAACCACTATTTAACAAAAATTACACTTTTGGTCCCTATGGTAATATTTACATCATTTACCCTAAACTATTATAGACTTGTCATTTTTTTAAGTTTCAAGTATATATAGTTAAGTATCTAGGGTTCCTCATTTGATAAACCTAGCCTCCACTCCTTCCTCCCCTTTTCCGGCGCCAACTTCCGACGAGATTCCGGCCATGCTCCGGCGACCACATCAACGCACACCACCACCTCATCACCTCCATCCACCACTACGCACCATCACAACCATCCCCAACATCAAACGACCACCACCACCTCGTCAATACCACCTCTACCGAACCCCACCACAGCCGCCACCACCTCGGCTGCCACTTCACGCAGCCACCACTCCACGTAGCCAACATCATCACCACTTCCCCACACCACCGATCTACCAGCCAACACCCACACCACCATCTCCATCCCGCCATCACCACTAGGGTGCGTTGGGTTTCTAGTCAGCACCAACGGGTGCGTTTGGTTTTGCATAGCATACGGTGCGTTTAGGGTTTTAAAACATATAGGGTGCGTTTACTTTTGCACAGCATAGGGTGCGTTTGGGGTTTAAAAACGTATAGGGTGCATTTGGTTTGACAGAAACACCACAAGGGTGCGTTTGGTTTGAAAGAAACACCACAAGGGTGTGTTTGGCTGTTCTTATCAACCCACAAGGGTGTGTTTGGTTGGTTGTGTAATCATACAAAGGTTGTGTTTGGTTTAACAGAAGCACCAAGGGGTGCGTTTGGTTTTAACAACAGCCTTTAAGGCGTGTTTGACTTATAAAAGTCGCCTAAAATATATATTGCAAGATTTCGTAATTAAAAACCAGATCTAATGGTGGTAAATGGTTAAATAAAAGTGTTAATTATTATTTTCGTTTTTGTGTTTTTGTTAGCCATTAAGGGGTGCTTGGTTCTGCGTTTTGCGGCCAACATGGGCATTTGGTTCTGTGTTTAACGGCCTACAGGGGTGTTTGGTTCGCTGTTTAACAACCCATAAGGGTGCGTTTAGGACAACAGCCCCAATAAGGGGTGTACTTGGTTTTACTTAGTTTTGTTATTTGTTTGATCTAGTCTAGATATATATTGAATTACGCGGGTATTTGCAACATGAATTGATTGATTAAAAGTGAAAAACATTAAATTTTATAATTATGGGAAACGTCGTATAAACGAATACGTCATGCCGAAATTTCTAAAAATTTCTATACTTAGTAATTTTCATTAGAAATTCTATTATCTTTGAGACCCGATAAAATGATGAAGTTATAGAGTCATAAGATTTATTAAATTGTAATTATACGATAGCCCGGTAAACAAACGAAGTACTAAATTATAAAATATTATTTTATAATTCCTGACTAAAAGATAAAAACATAACTTTTATCAAAGTTTTTGAAACATCGTTTATTTAATTCGTAACTTTAAAATGTGCGTTTACTTTTATGCAAGAACGTTTTTATTAATTTAATTAGTGATTTCCGAACATGTGTCAAATTATTTTGTTTCAATTATTTTTAACACGTTTCTTATATAATACTTGTAAAGTATTATATACTGCGACTTATTCTTTTGGTTGTTTGTCTTTATTATATAATTCGCCATATGAATTATATGAATATATTACATACTTTGCTTTACTTTTCGATTTATTTTATTTAACCAACCACCAAACTATTACAACTTGAAATCTAAATCTTTTATCAACGTGTCGCGTTGATGTAATCATTCATCGGAAAACCCACAAACATTATCCTAAGCTATTGATCATAGCCGTTAAGATAAACGTCAACTTCTGGTCGCGCCGTAATGCTGTTGTTCGTTTGTGTTTGTGCTTAATATGTGCATTCCTGCCAATCGTTCTACCACATCGAGGTGAGTTTATAGTCTCATGTTTTACTAGTTTTACATATATTTTTAGGGTGAGAACATGCTTGTTTAAAAATTCATTCAGATGATTGACTTGAATTTGTTACATGATCGTTTACAAATTGGTTTACATATTCATTTACATATCTCGCAGTGGGATACATTACTTGTTTTCAATTCTGGACGCAAATACATACTTTCATTCAAATGATTAAGGATTAGCTTAGGTTGCATGAACAGCGAATTACTTGGAGCGTAAGCGCGGATGTTATAAAATAGATCTATTTAGGATTGACCAACCCGTTTGTGTGATTAGCTATCACTGGCAAACTACGTTTATAGCATGTCAGAGCAAAGAACGACATTTACATGAACATGAACATTTACGGTGTCTTGAATAAAGTGGCATACATATAAGTCTACGTAGTGGTTTCATGAACTTAGAGTAAGCGTAATCATTGTTATATACACACATGAATATTTACGTTGCCTTGAAAAAAGTGGCAATACATACTTTAAACAATGGTGGTCCAACTATACTTAACTTTTCGTTACTATTGTATGGAATCCAACAATCATACACATCTTTGTTTTCCACTTTTATACTTATATTTTGTGGCTATTTGGGGATGGAAATGGTCTTGCATACTTTACAACTCTTTGATTTCCAACATTCATACATACATTCTGGTAAACATTTAAGGATTGAAACGGTCATACATACTTGACAAATCTTCGATTTCAAAATTTATACTTATAAAAACCTATGAACTCACCAACTTTATGTTGACCCTTTTAAGCATGTTTTTCTCAGGTGAATTAGATGCTTGGCTTACTTGATGTGCATTGGAGTCTAAATTGACAAGATTTCATTTATGGATTTCTAATTACACACAAATGATCAAATCTCTTCGTATTGGTTTCAAGCTTTTCATTGTGATGCAATTATGGGACAAATGTTATATCAATTTCAGGAAAATCAACGAGATTATTTTTCTACGACACAATTAGAGGTCGTTTCATCTGTATCTTGATGTATGTTTGATTATGAATAACGACGCCCGATATATTTTTCCGTTGCTACATATTTTTTGGGTTGTTACAGATTGATATCCGAGCACTGTTATAGGAGAACTAGTTGCATATTTTGTCCTAACTATCATCGTTGTCACAAGCATTATCATCACATCAAACATTTTAAAGTCATACACACTACTTGCTTACTGCTTACATTACTTTTACATTAATGCTTACATGACTAACATATCTATAATATATATGCTTACATCTTTTGCGTATATCATACATTTATTTATATAAGAGTTATTTATATAAATACCAGAACATTTCTTCAGACATTGTAAATTAAACAATGGTCTCATTTTACTTTTTAGACATTATGAGTTGCATAATGGTATCACTTCGTCCTCGGACATTGTAAAAAAAAATATAAACAAGAATAGCAGCTCTAAAAATATTTTTTTAGGACATTAGACAATAATCGTATTACACAAAACGTCATAATTTTGTTACATGGAATTAAGTATGAATCTAAGTATTACAGTCTGTATGGACGGAGTTTGTTTGTACTTGTAGATAAGGATTTGTATATGATAATTGCTATGTTAACAAAACCCATCACAGTTTTGTTTACATGGGATTATGTATGAATCTAAGTATTACAAGTCTTGTATGGGCGGGACTTGTAATAGGAGGATTGATATGATAATTGCTATGTTGACTCGTTCATAAAGACCTTTATCTTATTTACTCTAACCGAGTACTCATTAACTATCTTGAACTCTATGTCGATCTCGCCTGATAGTTTTACTCCCCGTCTCCGAAGACGAGTTTTAAACACTCGTCCCATACTCATTAGAGCACATGCATCGTCATGTCATCCACCACCTACGCGTATTGCATCGAAAATTATTAAGTAGGATGATTTATAATCTCTTTATTTGAAAGGATTGGGACGCCTCTTCATTTAAATAAATAAATTGTAAATCACCGAACCATAAGTTTATCAATTTATTATTTACATAAATTGGGACGCTTCTTTATGCAAATAATGAATTAGAAATGAGTGGGCTTAATGGTATCCGATATGACATGAGTATGAACTCGAACCTTGGAGAAACACTGAAATCCGTTAAAAAAGATCTAGAATCACAATTTGTCCTTACCACTCAGCGGAATCTTAAGGCCTCACTTGGAACTACCTTATCTCATTCTTAAGTTATTACTTTTGTCGTTACAAATCCTTACAATCATGAACTGTTTGTGGAGCTAACCGACTTGTGAACACTTGAGCTAATGGATTTGATTCATCCTCGTACTTCCTAAGTAAGTTGAATACTTACATCCATTAGCCTCGTCTAATATTAATCATCGAACATTGCAGATCTCAAGAAAGAGACTCTGCCCTTAAACATTTATAACGCGTTTATATCAATCATGAAACTTGTAACGATATGTTCCTGCAATACCTATTCTAAGCATCGGTCATAGGCGTGGTGGTTGCGGCGGTTCTCTTGAGTGGCATTCTGAATTTAAATCACAATAATACAATACACGTGAGATTTCAAACAATCACAATCGCGACATGGCATATGCACAATAAATAAAATGAGATCACAACACAAGGGAGATATATAACAGCATTGAGGACGACATGACACAATACATGCACTTCATATATATGATTAGGGGTGTGCACGGTTCGGTTTGGTCGGTTTTTGGCTAAAACCGAAACCGAACCGAAATATTCGGTTTTTATAAAACCAAAACCGAAACCGCTCGGTTTTTGGCGGTTCGGTTTTTTCGGTTTCTCGGTTTTTGCGGTTTGGTTTTTCGGTTTTTTCGGTTTCAAACCGTTTATATTTGGTTATGGCTAATTTATATTAATAAACTTGTTTACATAGAAAATTGGTTTTAATTTTATAAAATTTTTTTTTTGTCAATATAGCCAATTAAATGTTTACACAAAATTATACAATTATACACATATAAATGAGAGAAACACACGTGGATGTGAAAATACACATAATATGATCATTGTCATATATGTAACGATATATTGTCAAGTAAACACACGTACACGACAAACACATATATAAACATTAACATAATACATATATTATAATTTCATCCATAAAATAAATATAAATTTAAAATTTTGATTTATACTATTTATTTAAATTACTTTAATAATATTATTATAAAATTGGTTTTTGTTCGGTTCGGTTTTTATCGGTTTCGTATTTGAGACAAAAACCGAACCGAACCGAAATTGAATACTTACATCCATAAGCCTCGTTTGATGTAAATCATCGAACATTACAGATATCAGAAACTAGACTCTGCCAGTAAACATTTAAAACTTTATATAGATATACCCACGCGACTACACTTTTCCCTTCGATGCTTTTACTATTAAGAGGCTTTCTTTATAACGCGTTTATATCAATCATAAGACCTGTAATGATATTTTTGAAATACCTATTTTGATGGATTAAATATGTTGGTCAAACCTAGCTAAAATTTTTAGTATATTGAGAAGTGTCGAAACAGATAATTTTGTTGTCTAAAGTTATCAACACCATGTTTAAAAACGGGTTATTAAATCTTAAATTTTTTTTCTTGGTCACACAGTAGGTTAACAAGAATTCCTTTAAGGGGTAGGTACTATAACACCCGATATTTTCAAAAATGTAAATGACTATTTTACCCTTTGACTTTTTTGGTCCGACTTGACTTTTTGACTTTTGACATTTTATTTGTCATATAAAAACGATTACCACGTAACCGGTAATTTTTCGGAACATAGTTAAATAATAAATTATAATTATTATTACATATATCTTATTTACAAATTTATTTTTCAAACTTATTTGACTTGAAAAAGAGAAGATGTATGATATTCATAAGTTTGACTTATCAAAAATGATCCGCCAAAATGCGTTATTAATTATAGGGTATACTAGCGTTTGACATAGAACGGTATTCCAGACAACTTTTCAGTTTTACCCGAGACCCGAAACCAAGCAGATAGTGACTAAAATACCCTTACAAAATTTTGAACACCGCACACAACGCGTACCGACACTAAAATAATTAAATTATATTTAATTATCATTTTTTATTAAATAAAAATATTTAATAAATTATTTATCATTTTATTCAGAAATGTTTGTTAAAAATGCAAATATTCAAGTTAAAGTTCATTTTACGGACAAGGCTTATCAGTGATACACAAATAAATAATAAACATTTTAAATAAATGTTATGAAACAATTATGAAATAATAGTCGTGTAAATACTCATTTTCGTAGGAAAAACTATTTGGAACGCAATGGCGCAACTTTCGTGTTTTGAATCATCCGTTAACTAGCCTAAACGAGTCCCGAACCACTATTTAACGAAAATTACACTTTTGGTCCCTATGGTAATATTTACATCATCTACCCTAAACTATTATAGACTTGTCATTTTTTAAGTTTCAAGTATATATAGTTAAGTATCTAGGGTTCCTCATTTGATAAACCTAGCCTCCACTCCCTCCTCCCCTTTTTCGGCGCCAACTTCCTGCCAGATTCTGGCCATGCTCCGGCGACCACACCGACGCACACAACCACCTCATCACCTCCATCCACCACTACGCACCATCACAACCATCCCCAACATCAAAAGACCACCACCACCTCGTCAATACCACCTCCACCGAACCCCACCACAGCCGTCACCACCTCGCTTGCCACGCAGCCACCACTCTACGCAGCCAACGTCATCACCACTTCGCCACACTACCGATCTACTAGCCAACACCAACGCCACCATCTCTACCCCGCCATCACCACTAGGGTGCGTTGGGTTTCTGGTCAGCATGAACGGGTGCGTTTGGTTTTGCACAACATAGGATGCGTTTGGGGTTTTTAAACATATAGGGTGTGTTTGGTTTTGCACAGCATAGGGTGCGTTTAGGGTTTAAAAACATATAGGGTGTGTTTGGTTTGACAGAAACACCACAAGGGTGCCTTTGGTTTGACAAAAACACCACAAGGTTGCGTTTGGCTGTTCTTATCAACCCACAAGGGTGCATTTGGTTGGCTGTGTAACCGCACAAAGGGTGCGTTTGGTTTAACAGAAGCACCAAGGGGTGCGTTAACAACAGCCTTTAAGGCGTGTTTGAGTTATAAAAGTCGCCTAATAAATATATTGCAAGATTTTGTAATTAAAAATTGGATCTAATGGTGGTAAATGGTTAAATAAAAGTGTTAATTATTATTTTCGTTTTTGTGTTTTTGTTAGCCATAAAGGGGTGTTTAGTTATGCGTTTTGCAGCCAACATGGGCGTTTGGTTCTGTGTTTAACGGCCTACAAGGGTGTTTGGTTCGCTGTTTAACAGCCCATAAGGGTGCGTTTGGGACAGCAGCCCCAATAAGGGGTATACTTGGTTTTACTTAGTTTTGTTATTTGTTTGATCTAGTCTAGATATATATTGAATTACGCGGGTATTTGCAACATGAATTGATTGATTAAAAGTGAAAAACATTGAATTTTATAATTATGGGAAACGTCGTATAAACGAATAGGTCATGCCGAAATTTCTATAAATTTATCGGGTCAACTCGGCGATTAATCGGTCAAGTCGGTAAAAAATCGGGAAAATCGGTAAAAAATCGGTAAATTTTTGAAATTTATATACAAACAGTAAAAACGATTAATCACCGATTAATCGCGCCTAGGCCGATTACAGGCTACAGGGTGGTCGACCGCCCGGCTAGCGACTCGCGATTTTTGCAACATTGGGATATATTATATTAGACTCGTGACGAATTTAATATACTATGATTCGTAACGGACTTACAATATAGAAATAATGACAATAATCAATAAATACACTTGAATTACTAGGTTGTTTTCTATTAAATTGAATTGGGAAAGTTGATTTGCAACAAAGTCTTTTTACTTGGGATCGTTCTATAAACAAACACGTCATGCCGAAATTTCTAAAAATTTCTACACTTAGTTATTTTCACTAAGAAATTCTATTATCTTTAAAACCCGATAAAAGAACGAAGATATAAAGTCTTATGATTTATTAAATTGTGATTATACAATAACCCGGTGAATAAACGGAAACTATACTTTTGCAAATGAGACAATATTTTAACTAAAACCCGTCGGGGAAACAAAATACTAATTTATAAAATATTATTTTATAAGTCCCGACTAATAGACAAAATAATAACTTTTGTAAAAACTTTAAAGATGTCATTTATCTAATTCCAGACTTTAAAACGTGTGGTTATTTTTATGCAAAACTTTTTATTAATTTAATTAGTGATTTCCGAACATGTGTCAAATTATTTTGTTTCAATTATTTTTAACATGTTTCTTATATAATACTTGTAAAGTATTATATACTGCGACTTTTTCTTTTGGTTGTTTGTCTTTATTATATAATTCGCCATATGAATTATATAATTGTTCATTTTTCTTCATATGTATTATATACAGAATATACGACATACTTTGTGTTTGCTTTTCGATTTATTTTATTTAACCAACCACCAAACTATTACAACTTAAAATCTAAATCTTATATCAACGTGTCGCGTTGATGTGACTATCCATCGGAAAACCCAAATACATTATCCCAGGCTAGTGGGTCATAGCCGTTATGATAAACCGCAACTACTTGGTTGAGTCGTTCCGGTTTTCGTTTGTGTTGTGCTATATGTGCATTTAAGGAAGGACTAGTTTGTAATAAGTACAAGCCCTTAATTACTTCCCAGTCCCTCCTTCCTTACTATAAAAGGAGGGCTAAGGAATGGTTAAAGGGTGGTGATTTCTCTCTCTTCTAATCTAATATTTCTTTCTTTCTCTCCCTCTACTATCCTCTCATCACCCACGCCACTTCTCTCTCTTTCTCTCTAGGTGGCGCCTTCTCACTCTCACTCACTCTCTCTAAAAATTTCTAGTGTAGTATTTTGTATGATAATTAATCTTGTATCAGACTTTTCCATTCTTAGTTATTTCACTATTTCACTATCGTGTTCATAAACATATTACTTTACACTTATATCATTTATTGACTAACACTTAAGCAGATTAAATCCCTAAAAGTTATCTACATGCTACATTTGCATATATATAGGAGTCATGAGAAATCATACCTTTGCCAATGATGTTACCGCGTAGATTACTACCAAATATAACGTTACCTTCATTATATGCCTTATAGGTGGAGAAGAGCTTTCGGTTGCTCGTCATGTGTTTAGTGCATCTACTATATTTGATCCACTCGTCGGGCTCCAAGTCAATTCCCAAGCAAATCTATTTATATTAAATAAACAACTCAAAATTGGGTCCCCAATATCCTCATGGGTCCAAGTTGTTAGTAATAATACATCCTATGCAAACTTGTTTGCATTGGTTTGGATGTATAGAAATTTGTGGGACATTGAGTGGTATTCCCTAAGGAGCGTGTACGTTGGACTTTGGTTGTCTGAAAAGAATATTTCAAAGTTACGAGATAATTTTGTCTACCAAGATTTCTCCTAGGTTGTGATGTTTTAGACCGAGGACAAGAATTATTAATTCTCCTAGAAGGTGGAGTTTTTGACCTAAAATCAGGTTTTGTAAATCCAACTCCAGGTTTTATAATGGTTTATAAAAACACTTCACCTCATCGTCACCAGCAACTGGAACCTTAACATTATTTACTATTATATGTTTTTATCTAGGACCCAAAATTAATTTTGAAAACGAAACAGATTTTTCTTTATCTATCAAAAATGTCAGACGGTCCCTTATTTAATTTAGGGACCGGCTGGACAATTAGGGAACCAGTCACTTTATTTAAGGGACTGTCACGTGTTGTTTCAGACACCTGAGATTTTACAAAATTTATTTGTTAAGTCCCGCTTGTTAATGCTTCAAATGAGTTAAAACCTAGACCCGATTTATCTCTGGATGGTTTTTGGAAACTTAGCATTTCCTTAAGTGAGTGGGTAATCTTTTCAAATTGATTTAGCTTCGAATCATCCCTCTTGAGTTTTTTTGTTTTCAATTTCGCAAGTTTTTGAAATTATTACACTGAGATTAATTTCTTTATTTTTCTCGAGTTTATACACTTTTTCTTTTAACTCACTAATTTTTTTCCTAAGCGATTTCTAATTGTTTTTTAGTGTTTGTTTTAGTGATGATTTTTAGACTCATTTTACATAATTTACTATATTCACTATCTAACATAACATTATCAAATGATGAGTTTTCATCACTAAAATCGGAGGATTCGGAATGCTTGAGCCATGAGACATGTTTTATCTTTGGCCTTTTCAACATCTTTCTCACCGCTATCACTCTAACAACCTCCAACAAAGGCCTTTGGTTCTTGTCTCTTGGTGGTTTCGGACATTCTCCGATGAGATGATTTGGGTCTCTGCATCTAAAACACTTTCTTTCACTTTTGTCGTTCTTGTCGTCTTGACTTCTTTGGAATTTCTTTTTGTCATTATGTGGTTGTCTTACAAACCTACCTGTTCTCTTGAAGAACTTCTTGAAGTCTCTAACCGCCATGGCTTATTCTTCGTCTTCACTTCTGGAAGTCGAACTTTCTTCATCACTAGATTCCTTTTTAGCCTTTAAGGCAAGAGATCTCCTTTCTCCTTTGACTTTGACTATTTCAGAATCTTTCTCGATGATCAATTCGTGAACTTTTAAGTTCCCGGTGAGTTCATCAAGTGACAGTGACGTCAAGTCTTTCGACTCTTCCATCGCATCACATTTGTTCTCCATTTAGGATGTAGAGCCCTAAGAAACTTCCTAACATAGTTCTTGCTAGAGTAACCTTCATCAAGAAGCTTATTTAACTAGTATAATAGTACGTAAAAACTAGCAAAAGCATGTATCAATACTTCGTCTTCGGATAAATGTGAAGTGTTCCATATTTTGTTCCGACTTAATGAATGGCGATCTTTTACTTTGACTTGACTATTCACCTTGATGAGTGATTAAAAAAGTTTTCCAATTTTCTTTTGCCGTATTACACATAAAAATTCTTTTGTATTCTTTTTTAAGAAATGCATTATAAATGACCATTTTAGCTTCATTATATTTTGCAAGTCTGTTTTTAAGATATTATTTTGTTTTTCAAATGGTAAGCAACCTCCATCTTGTTTAGGTTTTTTGGCAATTTTAAATTAGGCGGAGAAAAATCACCTCTGGATGATAATTACATGGTCACAGATCAAGATTTTTTTTATTATCACATAAGTTTCGATTAGATCTATTTTTTCATATAAATAAAACGACCAGCTTTCAACAACGTGGTTGGTCTTTACACAAGATTGTCCGATTCTAGATATATTGTCTACGAATCCTTTATATAGATCGAATCAGGTTTAAAATACCAATATTTTTGAAAAATTTAGGTGACGTGGGCTTCTGATACCAATTGATGGAAACTAGAAAAAGGGAGGGTTGAATAGTTTCACCATTAGGTTTAAGTTTTAAAAAACTTCGTTTTAAAAACTTATTTAGATTTTGTTAATTTATGGAGATAAATAACAATATATAATGCACTAAGATATAAATAAACATAAATACAATGTAAACATCGCTAATTATAAAAATAAATACGAGAAAGAATAATGAAGAGATAGAACAATCAAAACAAAGTCTAGGAGGAATTATAGTGGCTGACTAGAAGCTCTTCTCTGCGCCCTTTCTTACTCCTTTGAGTATCCACCACTCGATGGGAGATTCACATATGGGTCAACAAGCTCTTTTAGGCGGGGAAAACCGTACCGTACGTTTTACCATTTTTGACACAACAAAGCTAGATGTGAGTTCTAATTAGCTAGAATCATATACCACTATATAAATGTATTTTTACGGACTAAATATTAAGACCCGCACACAAAAATTAATGATCCTAATACACTAGGGATACTACACAACTACACAAGATACAATCAGATCAGATCTATAATAAAGGATACATCAACGTAAAGACTCATCTTAAAATTAACACTTAGTATCCTAATGATAAGTGTATTGTTGTTCTTCATCTTGCACTTGAGAAAAATGAGATTGGATTACCTTGTTAAATAGGGATTAAAAAAGTTAAAGATCAAGAAAAGATATAGCATAAAAAAAGGAGATAGAATTCGAGCAAAAGTAAACTGTGTTGCAAAGGTGTGATTTGGTATGAACAGTTCACTATTTATAGGCAAGCTGAGAGCGTGTTCTAAAACTTTTTGGGTCCCAATTTTATTGGCCAGGTCCCAAGATATATTAGGGGCCGGCACAACCTTATTGGGACCTCGTCCAGCAAAAAGGATGCTCTCATTGTTTTTGTCTTTTGTAGCTTTTACGTGTGGGAGTAGTATTTTTCTGTTATAGTCTTGTGGTATTTCTTTTTAGTAGAAATCCCACGATTTTAAATCATATACACTTAATAACAAACCCATTTTCTTTTAATTACAAAAAACATTTTAGTCGAGATTTTTAAGGTTATGTAAAAAAGATTTTGTCACACTTATAAAAATGTCAAGCTGATCTATTAAGACAAAAAATTATTTCCTTGTATATTATATCGGAAGTTTTGAATATTTGTTGAACCCTGGTGAGAATAAACCTCTAAGTAATTTAGCGACAAAATATAAATGAGTTTTTACGACTCATAACTTGTATACGATTCATTTTTAACGTAAAACATTTTTTCCATTTGTTATCTATCAAAACGTAGGAAAGTCAAAATATAATTAACGTTATTTTGAAAATTTATTTGTATTAACACTTATATACATGTGGATATTTTTTTTAATAATATATTACAGTACCAGAAAATACAGTGTAGGATCTTTTATTTTCATAGAAATTAATTAAAAAAAAATTCTTGTATTAGTGTAACAACCAAAATAATCTCCTTGAACGCAAGAAGAGTGTTTAACAATGGTTAACGGTATGGTCTTCCTTACAAACGCCTTTAATCTCTCGATCTTTTAATATCCCTATCACTAAGCTAAACCAACTTCTTCATCCTCCACTTTTCAGAAGCATCATCCACCTTTCAGAAGCCACCATTCACCAAAACATCAATAGATAGAGAACTTTCATGTTCTGAAATAAACCTCATTCTAAAAACACACTGATCTTAAAACACACACAGCATATTCAATCACCATCACCACCACAAATAGCTCCGGCAACCAATAAGATGGGCGGCGGTGGATAGACAATAACAATGGATAATACGTTATATATGGGCGGTGAAGAGACAATAAGATAGGTGGCGGTGAAGAGACAAATAACTCCGACCATCGATGAAGTCTTTTATAATAAAACCCAGGTTAAAATTTTCCTCTTTTTCAGCAAAGCTTAAAGAGTTCAAGATAGGCATTTGTAATATTGCATAAGAGTTCAAGATAGGCGTTTGTAAACATTGAAAACGTTTGGTATTTTTGACGCATAGGGTTTGTTGAAACGCATACGGATTTTTGTATCAGAATATTTATCAACTCTTGGGTTAGGCGTTGGATATTGAAATGTCTGAATATTGAAACACTTGATTGTGTTTGTTTTTTGTGAATACTTTTTTGGGAAAGTTTTGTATTATTTTGCTGTGTACGGGATTTTTTTAACAAAGCAAAATAAGTAGAGACGTGATTACTATGGGTTCAGCTATGAGAATTCCAATGTGGTACACAGAAAGGTATTTTCAATTGAGTGAATGGTTTCTAAACTACATTAAAGAACAAACTGATGGAAAATTGTTTCTTAGGGCAATTAATGATGGCAATCAGCCATTACAAGAGATTCGCCAAACATCAATTGATGGATTGCATCAAATATTCCTCTGATTCCTAAGGATCCTAAAATGTGCATTAATGAAGAAAAGAATACAATGAAGCTTGATAAAGTGGCAAGGTATCTTTTGATTCAAGGGCTTCTAAATGACATTTATTCTCTCATTGATAATAACAAGACGGCTAAAGAATTATGGGATGCTCTTGAGAGACAAATGTGTGGACTTGAATATGATGAACAAGATAGGCTAGTTGTAGTGTTATATGAGTATGAAATATTAAAGGCTAATGATGGTGAACAACTTCTTGATACTTATCTTTTATTTTTCTAAGTGATTAATGACTTGTAGAAGTGCGGTTTTGAGAAAGAGATAATTGTGAGCTAAACTACAAGTTCTTGAACATTTTGTTGCTCGAATAGAGGAAATATGATACTTTGATGAGACAAATAAAGAACTTGATGATATAAATATTGATGCTCTTTACAATAATTTAAAGCAAAACTAAGGTGAAGTGAATAGAAAGGTAGGTGTGAAATCGAAAGAAGTAGTTGTTTGAGATCGGTTAGCTTTGGTTGTTAAGAAAAAGAAGGTGAGTAGGGGTAAAGAAAAGGTTATGGTTGAATCAAAAGAAGAATATGGTGATGATAACGAGGATATCAATGATTTGAAAAAAGTTAAAGATTTTATACATGACAAAGTCTAACTGGATATATACCCTTGACGGTCAGGCAGTGACGAGGAATACACTCAAGGGTATAAAGCATTTAGGAGAATATCGGACTGGGTGAAAGATCAAGACGGCTAATGTTCTTGATTTTTGTAATGAGAGGTCTACACGACAATGTACGAATAGTGAGGTCACCAAACATTTGGGTGTTACGAGAATAGAACATCATAATGGTTTGGTTGAGGATACAACCATGTCTACATATCTATTGCATATGTCACCATCATCAGCGATTAGATTTAAGACACCTATAGATATGTTGGGTTTTTTGGTTGGCTTGCTAGTATTAAGCAATGGATGCTTGAATCGGTTAAAGAAAATGGAGATAGGGTACAATAAGAGGCGTGGTCAAACTCACAAGGAAGAACACAAGACTCACTGTGTTATATCTAACAGTCGTGGATCATTGAAGAGGGATAAGTCCCTATATAACTCATCAGAAATCACAAGTGATTTGTCAAGAATGAAGACGGGCCATCCTTTTTTGAAGCAGAAGAATATGACAATTGTTAATGTTATGATGGCAATAGTGTTGAAGAGTTGTTGACTCGATCAAGGATTTAGGGGGCCCATACCATATAATCAATCAATGAAACGACAACTTGTTTTATTTTGAGGAGTATGACGGGGGTAATGTATTATTAGGTGATGGCCGGGAATGTCGTATATGAGGGATGGTATGGTTCAAGTACAGATGAGGGATGGGTCAAGTTTCATGTTGGAAAATGTCAGGTATGTTCTGAAATTAAGGCGAAACTTGATAATGTTGGGTACTCTTGAAAAAGAGGTTTTACCGTGAAGATGCAGTCAGGCAAGATCAAGGTTATAAAGGGTTCGTTGGTGGTACTAACATGAACAAGAAGGGCTAACTGCATATATACGCTTGACGGTCAGGCAGTGACCAAGAATACACTCAAGGGTATGAAGCATTTAGGAGAATATTGGACTGGGTGGAAGATCAAGATGGCTAATGTTCTTGATTTTTGTAATGAGATGTCTACACGACAATGTACGAATAGTGGGGTCACCAAACATTTGGGTGTTACGAGAATAGAACATCATAATGGTTTGGTTGAGGATACAACCATGTCTACATATCTAGTGCATATGTTACCATCATCCGCGATCAGATTTAAGACACCTATAGATATGTTGGGTTTTTTGGTTGGCTTGCTAGTATTAAGCAATGGATGCTTGAATCGGTTAAGGTCAAGTGCATATTCCTGGAATACCATATATGTAGAGTGGGTAATAAGAATTGGAGGTTAGATTCTATTACTTCAATGGTAGTGCTTTACAAGAATACGGGTTTCAATGATAGTGGGGAATACAAGAAAACTTTCATTGGTTATGGTGTATGTTCATGTTCTGTGCAGGTCTTGTAGAGAGTTGATTTTGAGGTAGAACTAATAGGGGATCATACATTTGAGGTGGAACCTTAAGGGAATGTCAGTTAGGTAGCTGGTTCACATAGGTACAAAACTCAGATTTTGATAGACTACATTCAAACACATGATAGGAAGCAATACTAAATACGAGAACAGTTCAGGTATAAAGAAGACAGTAATGAGGCTGCTTTTGTAGTTGATGCAGTAGAGAATTATGCACACGAGTAATTGAATTTCAATGATACAGTTTCTTATGAGTAATTTTTAAGTGGAAGGCTGTATTGAAAGAAGAAATGAACACTCTGCTTAGAGTGTGTTTCTCAGCAACGGTTACAGGAAAAGAAATGACAACAGCGATGACTCTTACTAGGAGTATACACCAGGTATGTTCATACATCTATTTCTCTATATAGATGGTATGGTTTTTATTTGCGGATGCAAGGCTGAGATCTGTGATTCCAAGGGTTTGCTTGATGAAGCAAATGATATTATACATGTATGAAGATCATCAGGAATCAGAGTGGTAATACTATAAGTGTGTTACAGTCTAGGTTTTACAACGGGAAGTTTGTACAGACTTTGTTAGAGAAACACTTCATACTGTCATTAGAAGGTAGTCTATCAAGGGAATGTGATGTGTAAAAGAATGGTAAGTGTTCATATATATGCAATTAGAAGCCAGAAGTATCAGGTTGTGTGCACGAGACTTAAAATAGCATAGCCGATGTGGATATGTTAGATGGGTTTGATCGTGGGTTACAAACAAACGTACAGGTTTTGTGGATTTTGACTACGACATGGGATCGATCAATGTCATGGGTAGATCAATCATAAAGAATGGGTTTTTGTTACAAGGATGTGCAATAAGTTGGGAAGGTAAGTTGCAATACATGGGGGCTTTGTCAGTATCTAGAGCGGCATATATAACACTTACAAAGGCTGTGAAGGAGGTTATATGGCTAAAGGATTCTCTATAGAGTTATAATTTGAGCCAAGGTTAGTAGCGGGTATTGCTACTAGAGCCTTGATGAAAGTGGTCACCGGTTCGATGTTCTAGCACTAGTTGAAGCTGTTGCGTATCGAAGATTTCTAATAGAGACAAGTGGAAAATTGTTTATCTATTATAGTATAAGATATTTAGATTTTAGTGGTTAAGTGGAACTTTGGTTCATGTTGTATGATAAATGCTTAATTGTATATAATAAATACCCGGGATTCTGCCAAATAAAAGCCAATAAAATGCCAAAAGAATAGAAAAATGTGTGCTTTTGTGTCTATTGTGCAGGAAAGGATAAAAAGGACAAAAAGAAGAAAAACCAGTCAAAAACTGACAAGAAACGGGAAAAGTCAAGTCAAGAGTGAAAGATGAAGCCAAAGATCAAAGCCGGATCAGCCGATACAGCAAGAAAGGAAGTCAAAAGCCAAAATAATAAAGCCAAGGACCAAAAGTGACAAGTGTTCAAAGTTTAGAGGCTCATTTGAAGTTATGAAGTTCAAGGGCTAAAATTGCATAAAGTGAAAAGTTTGTTTGTAAAGAGGAGAAAAGAAGAAAGAAAGAACAAGGGCCGAATTTGACAATTCGAAACCTATTTTTATACTACAAAAGGACGGGGCAATCGCAGGGGCCATTGTTGACAACTCTTCAACCTTTTAAACTGAAAACGCGCTTTTGTAACAAACTCCAACAACCCAAACGGATTTTCCCGCCCTTTTTCACACAAACCCAATCACAAATTTCCCACACCCCCGCTCCTCTATAAACATTCGAATTCGTTCACAATCCTTCTCCACATCAAAACAACCACGTGGCATCCATCAATTGGATGGAACACATCACCAACCTCATCAAACGGCTTAGATTGACTCGAAATTGATCAAGGGCCACGATCAAGTGGATGATTCTAGAATTCTTCACTTCTACTCCTCAATCCTCTATAAATAGGAGTGTTAGGGCTCATTTTTCGGTTGTTTTTGTTTTCAATTTTCATTTTGTAATTTCGTCAATATTAAGCATTCACTTCCCTTGTTAAGCAATAGATTTGATCACTTGTACTCTCTACTTCTAAGCTTGTACTTCATCTTTTGAGTAATACAATTTAGTTTACAAGTATTCTTGAACTTTTATTTTCAATTCTAAGTCGATTTTAATCAAATAAGCTTTAAATAAGCTCTTTAGAGCTTATTACTGTTCATAAGCTCAAAATTTAGTTAAAACTTGTTTTCAGTCATTCATTACTCTTTTAGTTTAAATTTTAGTCAAAGCATGATCACTTGAGTACAATTGAGTTCACTTTGGAAGCTTATAGAGAAATAAGCTAATTCTAGCTTATTGAGGTTTAGAGGCAAGGTGCCATTTAGGATCACCTAGACTCTACTCTTGGATGTCTAGGTGAAGAAGATTCTTCAGATTCTCAGGTTTCCTTTTCTAAATTTCAAGATAGCATTGATAAGCTTAATTCAATTTAGCTTATTTCTTTTAGAATATTATGCTTAATCCTGCTCATTTTGCTTAGATTAGATTATAGGAGTAGTAGTTTTTAAGCTGTCTAAGTCAAAACTCATTTAGGTTTAATTAGTTTATAAATCTATCATAGGTAGTAGTTTAAGCTAGTAGAGAAACTAGCTTAATTTTCTACATAAACTAGGCATTTAAAAGCTTAAATAGGTTCATTAGTTCAGTTTAAGCAGTAGTAGATAAAAGGTTTTAGGAGATTAAGCTTGAAATTAGATTTTAAGTGAATTTTAAATTTGACAGCTTTTCTTATGGAGTGTTTGGTTTAGTCTTTGTTTGACTCAAATAGTCAATGTTAGTTTGTCTAATTCTTTCATTCAGCTGAGTTAGGTCATATAACAAGATTTTAAATAGTTTTTAGAAGATAGTGTTGAGATTTACAAAGTATAGGTTGTAAAAGATTTTCATTTGCACCAGGGGAGTTTTAACAGGAAAGTGATTTTATGATTTAGTGTTTCATAGCTTCCTAATGTTTTAGACTAGTTAATGTAGGCTTAGATATATATAGTTAGGAGAATTAAGAGTTCTTATTACATAATTTTGTCTGCAGACCTATTAGTATGGCTGCAACTACAACAGCAACAACAGTTGTTTACAGCTGTTGTGACAGGCACTTTTTTCTAGAGACTTTAAGCCTTAATAAGTAGGAGTTAGAATCTTATAATAAGTAGTTTCATTGTACTCTATTAGCTAAGTAAAAATAATCTTTTAAGTTTCATTTTGAAGCCTTTATCCTAGCCTAAATTCTCTGTCAAAAGTAGCATAGCAGCATTAATGGAGTCTAGCTTATTTCATTTTGAGTTTTCAACTTTAGTTAAAATTTTGTAAAAACCTTTTATCTAGGCTTGTTCATAGTATAAAGGTTAGCTTAATTCTAGAAATTCAGTTCCTAAGGTTTAGTATTGAGCTGTTTAGCTTATTGGTAAAAAGCTTATTTCAGTTTTTAGTTTAAACTTGCAATTTTAAGATCATTTTCCTTGTTACTTTAGTTTGAACTTAGCTTATTTCTCTTTAAACATCTCTAGTAAACATCACAGGCATTAAGTAGCTTCATTTGCTTTTCATTTTCACCTAGTAATAAGCCATAAAAAAAAACCAAAAACTAAATAAGCTCTTAAATCTCAAGTTACTGTAACAGAACTAAAAGCTAAGTTTTCTAGCTTATCTAGTTGTTAAAATTAGATAGTGCTTTCATTAAAGTTGTTAAGAATAAGCTCTTTTACAACTTTGTAGTTTTAAGTTTTTGCTGAATCTCATTTTTCAATAAGCCAAAAATAAGCAAATTCGTAGGGTCTGTTTTGTATTTTTCTTATAGTTCAAGGTTACCCGTTTATTCTATAGTGTAAATTCCCCAAAATATTGCCACGCCCTACCCTTTCTTATTCCTGTTCTTACATTTTCTCTACCCTTTCATTCTAAATAAATAAAATAGTTTTAAATTTTAGTTATTAGTTTTAAGAAATTAGGGTTTATAGTTTTAATCAATCAATTATGCCAATTAGTTTATAAAAATTAGGGCTTTTGTTCCATTTGATTTCTGCACTTTTATAGTTTATAAAAACCATTTTCCATATTTTTTCCAGTTAAATTTGTATTTTCTAGAAATTAAAATAGATTTTAGTTAATACCTTTTTCTTAGAAAATTCATAAAAAATAGAAAAATAGTTGAAAAATTAAAATTCTTTTTGTGATAATTTTCTTTTTAATTTAGAATTTTTGAAAAATAAAAACAAAATTTTAGTGATAATTTTTAGAAAAAGTTTATTTTTGATTAAATCATTAATCTTTAGAAATTCATAAAAAATTCAAAAATAGTTAAAAAAAATTTCCAATTTCTTTTCCTTATATTTTTTCTTTTTAATTGTGATTTTTAGGTAAAATTTTTGTTAAAATTCGGCCTTAGATTTTGAACTCCATTTTATATCTTACGTTTTTACTTTACGTGCATTCTAAATTTCGAGTTATTAATTGATCTTATTCGTGTTATTATATTTTTAGTTAATCAATAATTCAAAAAATCCTTTATCATCCTTACCGAATCCGAATATTCCCAACTATCTCAATTCACGATTCGTCGGACAAACGACCCGAGGAAACGTACTTCCGCGATAAAAAAATACAAATTGTAGTTTTCTTAGTGAGATTTTTAACCTTATACTTTCTATTGTTTGAGAAGTATTTGGAAAGAATTCTTACTGTATTAATACTATACGAAAGATTAAATTTTTGTTTATCTACAACGAACCAAATTTTGGCGCCGTTGCCGGGGAAGTGTGAACGATTGATGAAGAATATATCGGTGAAGTAAGTTCGAAAGTATCTTCCTTTGGAAGTTATTTTGAAATTTTTCTATAAACATATTAAAAAAGTTTCAATAATTCGATTCCTATCGAATAAGTAAAAAAAATCATGATAAAAATAAACATTTGATACTAGCTAACCATCTTAAACCATTCCCAATAAACACTAAACAAATTGTGAAAGTACTTGCCGAGGTACGACGGACCTTTTAAGTTACAAACTAAAAGGTGATTTAAAGAAAAGTGATAGCTACTCTCAAAGTAGTACATTGCGTCTCGCTATAGAGCATTGTCCGCTCACTTGTGCTTAATCTTAGAGACTTATCGTGAAGCTTGTAATAAACGGTTACCAAAAATATTTTTATTTTCCTTCTTAATAAATACTAAAAAATTTTAATTTCCCCCAAAAATAATCTTCTCAATATCAAATTCTTTTATGAAATTTTTCGAAAAGCCAAAAAATTATTCTTCTTATTCCACTTATTTGTTAATACTCATTCCATTACCTCGATAATGTTTAATCTTATGGGCGCCTAATCGTTCAAAATCCCTGTTAAAGCAATCAAAGAGTGTTCACTTGTGGAAGTGGTTGAGGGGGGGGGGGGGGGGGGGGGGGGGGGGGGGGGGGGGGGGGGACTAAAGAATGTTTTGTTCGATAGGAAATCCTCAAATTACCAGTAATCATTATTCCCTTGCCCAACCGACTCTTCTCAGCATTGTGCGTGTGTTGGAACCCCGGTCGATGGTCCGTATTGTCATGGATGTACTCTTATACGTATGAAATTTGAAAAAGATTTGTTTACATATTGTGTTGAAAATGAAGTTTTCCAAAACTTTCAAGATACTTCCGAGTCATCCAATGACAATACCAACGTTGTTAATGCTCCTCGAGAGCCAAGCGTTGTTGATCAAGACCCCGGTGTGAATATTTCACAAGATCCTCCACAAATCGACCATAATTGTTGTTATGAGTGCGGTGATTCATTAAATGGGATTTTTTGTCAAAAATGCATTTGTGGATCTTGTGGAAAAGGTGCTCATTTCGGTTACAACTGTCCACCAAAAGATCCGATCATTTCTGAGCCGGAACCGTGCTACAATCGAAATTTTGATTGTTTCCCACATGATTCACAAACTCTTCCACAACAATATCTTTGTTGTGAAAACTGTGGGGGATCTCATGAGACTTACCAATGTCAACCGATGAACCAAGAGTATTTTTATTCTCATTCTTCCGGTTTCGACCAAATTCAACCCCCGCAGTTTTCCGATGTTTATCAGACTCCTCCGGTAGCAAGTATGGAAATGCTACATGCTCAAACGGATCTTATAGAATCTATGCAAAACTTCTTGAAGAAGTATGATCACATACCTCATAATGAAAAGAGCATCAAGTTATTGCTTGCGGAGGAGAAATTTTTGACAGCTTAAGCAAGATGTGAAGAGAGCTAACACAAAACCTGATATTTGCAAGATTGTTGCAAAGCCTCTTAAGGATTTACAAATCCTTAATGAATTCAACCACTTAAACAAGAACTTCTAAACCAAATCCAGATAGATTCAAAAGAGAAGAGTAATGCGAAACTGTTTGTCTGCGAGAGACTTCAAAAATAATCAAGCTTTAAATGAAAGTCATATCTTCTCGGAATGAGAATCCAAGATTTGGAGATTCAAAAGCAGCAGTGTTTAGAAGAGATGAAAGAATGGATGAATGATTTAGGAATGAGAGAATATCGAAAGGAAGAGATCGATATTGATTATAGAAGAAATGTGAAGATAGATTTATGAGCTTAAGTATAATCAATGGTCCCTAGCATTTGAAATCGGAAAGTTATACAGAAGCCTGAAGAGCATAAGAAAGTCTGAAGCAAGAGTTCGAATTCGAGAAGAATATCATTGACGAAGAATGGACGATAATTTGGGATTTTATGCGTTCATCCGAATACGATTTACCATTTCCCGTTTCGCAAAACGAAAGCCTAAGGATTCATTATCATAAGGAGACGGGCAAATTAACACTACTCCGGCAATTGAGACGATAGTGTTGAGACACTTGTTTCAAAACCCAAGTGAGTCCGATAACTTTAGTTTGGGGGAGTGTAATTTGTTCGACATCAATGATTCCTATTACGAGAAGTCCACGAGTAGACTTGCTCATCTTATTCCAATTTCTCTGGAAATCGTTGAAGTTTGTGTCGATAACGATGATACCGACGAAAATGACGAATTTTGATGACGATTTTTTGATTGTGTTGAAATTGAGGAGGACGAGGATGAGATTGATCTCGACATTTCTAAGATCCGCAGACATTTCTCTTCGGGAAAATTAGTCCGAAAGTTTATCTTTTTAATTGAAAAGAATTAACATTCTTATCTCTCTCCTCCTATTCAGAATTCTCCTATAATTGCCACCTCTCTACTAGCCGCCGTTGTGGATCTTGATTTGCCTTTAGGGGAAGGCGATGTGCCTAGTTTTGTTGTTTTCGGATACTCGATGATTTTTCATCACGCGTACGAGTCATTTACTTTTATATGAGCCCGTTGAGCTGAAGTTAATGTTTTTTGACGAAATTAACACAAGTGAACTTTCATACCGGGTAAGGTGAAAATGTTTGTGTTAGATGAAGAGGAAGATACCTTCACATATTCTACCCAAATCTATATCTACCATTTGTCACCTATTCCCGAGGTTTTACCACATCTTACCTCCACGGGGATCAAGATAAAGTTTTTAAACCTGGTATTTGATAATGCAGCATTTTAAGATAAGAGTTCAAAAAGAGTAGCTCCATCTAAAGCTCTATTGACTCTTAATGTTTTGACCCCCGCCACCCAGCCGCTTAATTAACTTTCATAATTACCAAAGCATTTCCGAGTTCATAATTTCTCTCTTGAAAATCTTTCTAAAAGTTTTTTGAACCCGGAATCTAAAATGCTACGGTAATATCTTTCATGCCTAGTTTTGGGGAGGTTTCCACCCTCTTAGATTTTCTTCATCCTTTCTTATTATCACCATAAGAAACTAGTTTGGGGAAAGGGAGTCAAGCGAAGGGGACTCTATAATAAACAACGCTTGGTTCGTGGGAGGCACCCCATTCTTATCCTTTTATTTTCTTTTTCATTTCTTTTTATTTTCCTTGTTCCGCCCCAGGACAAATCAATTCGGGGGCGAGTAATAGCTTTTTAATCTCGGGTTAACAAAAACTATGCCGTTTTAGAGATGTTTTTGTGCTAACAATCAAAAATAGAGGAAGCTGTTCTTTTTCGTCTTTTGTTGGTTGTTTGTGATTTTAGTCAAGTTTTTTCTGATTTTGGAAGCTTCATGTTTCAATATTGTGGAAGTACAAAGCAATCCTACAATTTCCATTGATGGTCTCCCATCTCACTCATAAAATGGGAAAACTTTATCCGTGTCTTTATCGAACCTAACATCTATTCTTTTGGGCATGTTCAATAGAATTTTGTTAAAAATTTCTTTGACCCTTATGTTTTAAACTTTGAGGACAAAGTTTCATTTTATTTGGGAAGGATAATCTTTGAATATGACTTTGCACTTCACGCAACACTTGTTGAATCTTTTTGAATTACCTTTTGTGAAAAAATAGAATTTTTAAATTTTTGCTTACAAGAAAAGCTCAAAAGAAGCTTAGTTTTGGAAAAACACCACTTTTTGGTAGTCCGTTGGTGAGAAATAGGAGTTAATTTTGACTTGACCGGGTGAAAATGCCCTAGCTAGTTCTTTAACCTACCTTTTGTAGGGCCAAGCTTTCACAAATCCTATTGCTTTGGATTTTAAAATGTGAAGAACAAGAGATGATGTAGTTAAATATAAGTGTATTTGCTTAAGCAAGGTTTATTTGGAAAACTTAAAGCTTATATGAATGATTTGTGTCTTTTTACTCCCCACAATCCCTTAACACGACGTAATCAAAACGTGCTCATTTTTAATATTTAACTAAGTCAACCAATGTCTTTAGAAAAAGTCTTACATTTTGAAAAAGAATTCATTTATTATGTAAGTAAGATTTTTGGTTTCAAATTTATAAGTTGATTTTCTAAAGTGAAAATTTTCCATTCATCAAAAATATAATTATAAAAAGAATGCCAATGAAGCATTTCTAATGCAAAAGCATTATTTTTCGTGCCAATGAAGCATTCGCAAAAATAGAATAATAAAAGCTATATATAGTTTTTAATCGTTGGCGTATCCATGTTGAGAGAAAGACTCGGATGGGGTCGCAACTAAGGATTAAAACTATGTACGTGGAATCAAGGTTCGTAGGCATTCATCACTAGGGAGCGCGGCCTAGGTGATGATTGCAACTAAGGGACTTTGGATTCTAGGCTTTGTAGGAAAAAGGTGTTGTCGCGATAACCCACAAACGTTAGCAGCGGAGTGGGGGTTCGAACTAAGAACACCGGTTGTTGATGCGATATCCTATTTGGGAGAAAGGCCTAAGTAGGGGTTCGAACTAAGAACCAACAATCGCCCCAATTGCAAAAGAAAATAATTATAGTACATGGCAAAGAAAAGAATGGTTAAAAATTTCAATTTCCTCAATCAATTTATAAGTATTGTTTCCGAATCTCTTTAGCTTTGAGTCGAGATTTATCTACTGTTATTAACATTTGAGGCTTCACCCAAGGCTTATTTGTAAAGCTTAAGATGAATTTTAACTATGAAGGATAAATTGATCTATGTTAGTTAAAAAGAGTGCACACATTTTAATCGTTAAATTATTCGTCCTGGAGTGAAACATTCACAAGATGTAATATAAGAGCTTAATCAGATTGTACTTATATTGACAATAGACTTGTTATAATAAGCTTTTTTAGTCTAGTGAAAAGTCAAGGATGACCGAATTTTCCTCATTTTGTGCTCTTTAATCGGAGTAGCCTATTTTCAAGAGCCCTAAAAGGTTGCAAATTGCAATGATTGCCATTAATGTGTTTCCATGAGATTAAATGTTGAGAAAAGTGAAAGTTGTTTAAAAAGGTGATTCATAAAAGGTGAAAACAAGGGCATTTTGGAAACTTGTTAGTTTACAAAGTGTACACTTGATAACATTGCGTGAGGACACGGCAATCCTTTAGTTTGGGGAATTTTGATAAATGCTTAATTGTATATAATAAATACCCGGGATTCTGCCAAATAAAAGCCAATAAAATGCCAAAAGAATAGAAAAATGTGTGCTTTTGTGTCTATTGTGCAGGAAAGGATAAAAAGGACAAAAAGAAGAAAAACCAGTCAAAAACTGACAAGAAACGGGAAAAGTCAAGTCAAGAGTGAAAGATGAAGCCAAAGATCAAAGCCGGATCAGCCGATACAGCAAGAAAGGAAGTCAAAAGCCAAAATAATAAAGCCAAGGACCAAAAGTGACAAGTGTTCAAAGTTTAGAGGCTCATTTGAAGTTATGAAGTTCAAGGGCTAAAATTGCATAAAGTGAAAAGTTTGTTTGTAAAGAGGAGAAAAGAAGAAAGAAAGAACAAGGGCCGAATTTGACAATTCGAAACCTATTTTTATACTACAAAAGGACGGGGCAATCGCAGGGGCCATTGTTGACAACTCTTCAACCTTTTAAACTGAAAACGCGCTTTTGTAACAAACTCCAACAACCCAAACGGATTTTCCCGCCCTTTTTCACACAAACCCAATCACAAATTTCCCACACCCCCGCTCCTCTATAAACATTCGAATTCGTTCACAATCCTTCTCCACATCAAAACAACCACGTGGCATCCATACAATGTATGGAACGACATCACCAACCTCATCAAACGCTAATTGACTCGAAATTGATCAAGGGCCACGATCAAGTGGATGATTCTAGAATTCTTCACTTCTACTCCTCAATCCTCTATAAATAGGAGTGTTAGGGCTCATTTTTCGGTTGTTTTTGTTTTCAATTTTCATTTTGTAATTTCGTCAATATTAAGCATTTCACTTTCACTTTTAAGCAATACATTTTGATCACTTGTACTCTCTACTTCTAAGCTTGTACTTCATCTTTTGAGTAATACAATTTAGTTTACAAGTATTCTTGAACTTTTATTTTCAATTCTAAGTCTTTTAATCAAATACGCTTAAATAAGCACTTTAAGTCATTATTACTGTTTCATAAAGCTCAAATTTAGTAGTTAAAACTTGTTTTCATTCATGTCAATACTTTTTAGTTCAAATTGAGTCAAAGCATGATCACTATGAGTACATTGAGTTCAATTATGGAAGCTATGAGAAATAAGCTAATTCTAGCTTATTGAGGTTTAGAGGCAAGGTGCCATTTAGGATCACCTAGACTCTACTCTTGGATGTCTAGGTGAAGAAGATTCTTCAGATTCTCAGGTTTCCTTTTCTAAATTTCAAGATAGCATTGATAAGCTTAATTCAATTTAGCTTATTTCTTTTAGAATATTATGCTTAAATCCTGCTCAATTTTGCTTAGATTTAGATTATAGTAGTAGTAAGTTTATTAAGCTGTCTAAGAAAGTCAAAACTCATTAGGTTTTAATTAGTTTTAAAAATCTATCATAGTATAGTTAAGCTAGTAGAGGAAACACTTAATTTTCCTACATAAACTAGGCATTTAAAAGCTTAAATAGGTTCATTAGTTCAGTTTAAGCAGTAGTAGATAAAAGGTTTTAGGAGATTAAGCTTGAAATTAGATTTTAAGTGAATTTTAAATTTGACAGCTTTTCTTATGGAGTGTTTGGTTTAGTCTTTGTTTGACTCAAATAGTCAATGTTAGTTTGTCTAATTCTTTCATTCAGCTGAGTTAGGTCATATAACAAGATTTTAAATAGTTTTTAGAAGATAGTGTTGAGATTTACAAAGTATATTGTAAAGGTTTTCAATTGCACCAGAGGGGGGGGGGGGGGAGTTTTAACAGGAAAGTGATTTTATGATTTAGTGTTTCATAGCTTCCTAATGTTTTAGACTAGTTAATGTATGCTTAGATACATATAGTTAGGAGAATTAAAGAGTTCTTATTACATAATTTGGTCTGCACTATTAGTTGGTGTCAACTACATCAGCAACAACAGTTTAAGCTGTTGTTGCTAGGCACTTTTTCTAAGACTTTTTAAGCCTTAATAAGTAGGAGTTAGAATCTTATAATAAGTAGTTTCATTGTACTCTATTAGCTAAGTAAAAATAATCTTTTAAGTTTCATTTTGAAGCCTTTATCCTAGCCTAAATTCTCTGTCAAAAGTAGCATAGCAGCATTAATGGAGTCTAGCTTATTTCATTTTGAGTTTTCAACTTATTGAGTGTAAAATTTTGTAAAAAAAAAAAAACCTTTTATCTAGGCATTTCATATATAAAAGGTTAGCTTAATTCTAGAAATTCAGTTCCTAAGGTTTAGTATTGAGCTGTTTAGCTTATTGGTAAAAAGCTTATTTCAGTTTTTAGTTTAAACTTGCAATTTTAAGATCATTTTCCTTGTTACTTTAGTTTGAACTTAGCTTATTTCTCTTTAAACATCTCTAGTAAACATCACAGGCATTAAGTAGCTTCATTTGCTTTTCATTTTCACCTAGTAATAAGCCATAAAAAAGCCAAAAACTAAATAAGCTCTTAAATCTCAAGTTACTGTAACAGAACTAAAAGCTAAGTTTTCTAGCTTATTGAGTTGTTAAAAGTCAAAAGTCCTTTTATTAAAGTTGTTAAGAATAAGCTCTTTTACAACTTTGTAGTTTTAAGTTTTTGCTGAATCTCATTTTTCAATAAGCCAAAAATAAGCAAATTCGTAGGGTCTGTTTTGTATTTTTCTTATAGTTCAAGGTTACCCGTTTATTCTATAGTGTAAATTCCCAAAAGTTTGCCCGCCTACCCTGTTCTTTCCTTTCTTACATTTTCTACCCTGTCTTCTTAAATAAATAAAATAGTTTTAAATTTTAGTTATTAGTTTTAAGAAATTAGGGTTTATAGTTTTAATCAATCAAATTAGTGCTCAATTAGTTTATAAAAATTAAGGCTTTTTGTTCCATTTGATTTCTGCACTTTTATAGTTTATAAAAACCATTTTTCCATAATTTTCCAGTTAAATTTGTATTTTCTAGAAATTAAAATAGATTTTAGTTAATACCTTTTTCTTAGAAAATTCATAAAAAATAGAAAAATAGTTGAAAAATTAAAATTCTTTTTGTGATAATTTTCTTTTTAAATTTAGAATTTTTGAAAAATAAAAACAAAATTTTAGTGATAATTTTTAGAAAAAGTTTATTTTTGATTAAATCATTAATCTTTAGAAATTCATAAAAAATTCAAAAATAGTTAAAAAATTCCAATTATCTTTTTCCTTAAATTTTCTTTTTAAATTTGTGATTTTTAGGTATAAAATTTGTTAAAAGTCCCGTGCCTATAGATTTAAATTCCATTTTTAGCTTACTTTTTACTTTTCGCGCATTTAAATTTCGAGTAATTTAATGTTCTTAATTCGTGTCTATTAATTTTAGTGTAATCAATAATTCAAAAATCCTTTATCATTCTTAACTCGAATCCGAATTATTCCGAAAATTTCTCAATTTCAACGATTTCGTTGACACTACCCGAGGAAAAGTACTTCCCGGATAAAAATATACAAATTGTGTTTTCTTTAGTGAGATTTTTACCTTATATTTCTCTTGTTTGAGAAGTATTTTGGAAAGAATTCTTACGGGATTAATACTATACGTATATTAAATTTGTTTGTTTATCTACAACGAACCATTGTAGTCAAATATGGATTGTATATGTCGGTTCTCATGTAGAAGACATCGACTATATATACTCATACAGGGTGTTTAATGTTTGCTTAGTTCGAGCATTCAAGACTCGCAGTTACTCCTTTGTACGCGTTTCAACTTGGTTTTAAAGGGTTGCTTCCTTCCTCCTCATCTCTACAATAAGGAGTTGAGGGGGAGGGGTCTTTGTACATTCTTATCTTTACAAACGATTAATAAAGCAATCGTTTGTGTCTTGTTCTTGTGCGGGTTTTACATTTTAGTCGACATATACATATATTTTCTTGTGTATTCATCTTCGTACTATCGAGTTATCCGCTCTAGATTTCTGAGTTGTTGGTCGATATTCCAACAACTTTCATTTAAGCGAGTAAAGATCTAACACATACCATCAATGAGCTTTTTAAATTTAAAGATTTGTCAATGCATTTACCTTATCTTCCATTTCGGGTAGCAATTCTTTTTATTTTATATTTTGTTGGTAATCAAAGAAAATAGTTTGAACAAAAGCCATGGAAAGTCATAAACCCATAAACCCTCTTGAATGTGTGTTGTCTTTAGATAGAGTATAGGTGGTTTTGTTTAAGCAATTTTCATATGAGCTTGATCTGAATTTTTTAATTGTATTGTGGTATTATGAAAACAAACACAAAGTTGGATGCAAAATTCATATGACATGCTTATCCTCTTTCTTTTTTCATTTTTTGCTCTGATAATAATGTATTTGTTTGTGTTGTTATCATCAGGTAAATTTATGTGAGGATACAAGTTTGATAAGGATACTCACATTGTGGATAAAATTAGAAAACACCCTACGACCTGTAAATACTCGCATAGTCGTAAGATTATAGCCTCTGTATTTGGTTTTGCAATATGTTCCTTCGATTCCCAAACTTCCTGTGTGCTTCGTTAAATATGATGTTAAGTGTTTATTGCCAAGTCTATTAGATTATGTTAAGTTGATTAAGTAGATAGTAGTTAAGTGTAGTTTTCTAGCTTTGTTAGGAATGTTTTGAGTAGGCAAAATGTTTAGTCGGTTCCCCCTCACCTCTATAAATAGAGGTAGGGGTGAGGGTCTCAAAACACACGCATGCTTCTAGTTTTTCTTGTAAACCGATTGAGGTTTTATGGTAATACAATATAATCATTCGGTTATACCTTGTGGGTTTCGTTTCTTCTGTTCTTCTATAAGTCGATTGACTTGGGTTCTTGTTCTTGTGCGATTAACATCAAGCGTTATCGATTCCGTGTTCGACGTTTTGGGTTTGTTGACGAAGTTATTCCAACAAGTGGTATTAAGAGCAAGTTTGTCGTTTAGTTTTGAATCGTCAAAGATATCGCTTGGGAGTATAAGTTAGTCGAGGTTTAAAACAGGTTTTTTGTTTTCGACCTGCAGGTTACAAAGAAAAGGTTAATGACGACTAAAGTTTCACGTTAATAAAAGAAAGAAAAGATAATGGCTGATTGGTTGGTTTATATTCTTTGAACATGATCTATTATTGGGATAGTAAAAAGGTCTTTTTTTGATGTTCCATAAAATCACAATATATTGAAGTATTATACTTTGATAGTTGTCGTTTTTGGTTTATAAAGAAAACTAAAGACATAAAATAGTAAAGTTTATTGTTGATTTTGATTTTTTGTGGATTAGTAGTATTAAACTATTAATCTAAATTGAGGGTTAGATTTATTTTTTCTAAAGAATCGATTTTGCAAGAAGGGTTTTCTAAAACATCAAAAGGTTAAAGAATATGTCGTCGATAGCGAAGTTTGACGTCGAAAAATTCGACAGGTCTAATGACTTCGGGTTGTGGCGTGTGAAGATGCGGTGTCTATTAATTCAACATGGTTGGGAGGCTTCATTAGATCTATTCCCGGGAACCATGACGGACGCTGATAAAACTACGGCGTTGAAAATAGATGTCTACAAGAAAGCACACAGTGCCTTACTTTTGTGCTTGGATAACAAGGTGTTGAGGGAAGTCAACAAAGAAGATTCTGCTGCAGGTGTTTGGTTAAAGTTGGAAACTTTGTATATGATAAAGTCTTTAGCAAATAAATTGTACTTGAAGAAGAAGCTGTTCACTTTCTACATGGATTCAGGTAAGAAATTATCTGAACATATTGATATTGATGACGAAGATCAAGCACTCATGTTACTTACATCATTACCATCTTCATATGATAACTTTGTGGAGACATTACTTTATGGAAGAGAGTCACTCACTTTGAAAGATGTCTTGTCTAGCCTCAATTCACGGGAGTTGAAAAAGAGGACAGATGCAAAGGATGATGGTGATGGGTTATATGTAAGGGGAAGGTCGGATCATTGGGGTAATCAAGGACGTGGTAGTTCGCGATCGAAGTCGAAAGGTAAAGGAACTTATAAACTGAAGTGTTACATATGCTATTCTGAGGATCACCTGAAGAAAGACTGTCCAAAAAGGAACAAGAAGAAATCAACTGACTTTGTCAAGAAGAATGCAGGACAGGGTTATGGTATGCATTCTGAGGGTTATGACAATGATGACTTGTTGATGATGGTGAGTGAGGAGAGGTTCTTAGAGTGGATCATGGACTCTGGTGGCTCCTTTCACATGATGCCTAAGAGGGACTTCTTGTTTGACTTTAAGGAGTTCAATGGTGGTATGGTTTTGCTCGGTGATAATAGAGCATGTGCCATCATGGGGATGGGGAAGGCGAGAGTACAAATGAAAGATGGTTCAAGTTTTATGCTTGAGAATGTGCGTTACATTCCCGAGTTGAAGAGAAATTTGATATCTTTAGGCACTCTGGATCGATAGGGCTATACCGTAAAGTTGCAGAATGGAAGAGTAAAGGTGATCAAGGGTTCTTTGATGGTTTTGTCAGGAACTATAAAGGTAAATTGTATGTACTCCTTGGATGGCTGGGCTGAGTCAGGTGAAGCAAGTGTTGGTATACAAGAAAAGGAGAGTCTTGCATAGGTGTGGCATAAACGCCTAGGTCACATTAGTGAAGCAGGCTTGCATGAACTGGAAAGAAGAGATGTGCTGGGGAATAAAGGTCTAGGTAAGCTCAAATTATGTGAAAATTATGTTCTTGGAAAATCGACCAGGGTGAGTTTTGGTCGAGGTCAGCATACGACAGATAGAGTTGTAGACTATATCCATGCAGATCTCTAAGGTCCTTCTCGGGTGGAATCGATGAGTGGTTGTCGGTACTTCTTATCAATTGTTGATGATTATTCGAGGAGGGTTTGGGTTCATTTTCTTAGACACAAGAATGAGGCGTTCAGCAAATTCAAGGAGTGGAAACAGTTGGTGAAAAACCAGATAGGTAGAAAACTGAAGAAACTACGAACGGATAACGGTTTGGATTTTTGTAATCAGGAATTTAATAACTTGTGCAAGGAGAGCGGGATAGCAAGACATTTGACAGTTGTAGGAACTCCGCAACATAATGGTCTAGCTGAACGAATGAATAGGACACTCTTGAACAAGGTTAGGTGTTTACTGATTCAGTCTGGTTTGCCAGATTCGTTCTGAGCAGAAGCAACGATGACAACAGCATATCTGATCAATAGGTCTCCATCTACAACATTGGAGAAGAAGACACATATAGATTTATGGTCAGGACATCTGGCAAATTATGAGATATTGAGGATATTTGGTTGCGTTGCTTATTCACACGTGAATCAGGGGAAGCTTAAGCCCAGAGCTATAAAATGTATATTCCTGGGGTATCCTGAAGGTATGAAGGGATACAGATTATGGAGGTTAGATGATGTCAAACCAAAGATAATCATAAGCAGGGATGTGGTGTTTAATGAGAGCCTTATGTATAAGGATACTCTCAAGGGTGCTGGTGCTACAGATTCTGGGAAGGAAGTTGAGTTTAAGGTGGAACTTCAAGGCAGTAGGGTCGAACCAACTATGGATCCTCATACTGGGGAAAATCCAAGGAATGAAGATGAGGAACAAGATGAAGAGCCTCAACAACAGAATCTGGACAACTATGTTCTGGTGCGTGATAGAGCAAAAATAACAACTACTATACCTGTAAGGTATAGGGATGAAGGTAATGTATCATTGTCTAGACCATCAGGGTCTAAGGTAGATGATATGGCGGCTTATGCATTTGCTATTGCTGAGGAAGAAGATACACATGAACCAATCACTTTCAAGAAGGCGATTAATTCATTTGAAAAGGATGAGTGGGTTCGTTCTATGGAGGAAGAGATGAGTTCTTTAAAGAAGAATCATACTTGGGAGTTGGTCGATCAACCACTTGGTCAGAAGCTGGTAAGCTGCAAGTGGTTGTATAAGATTAAAGAAGGGATTAAAGGCGTTCAGAAACCAAGGTACAAAGCAAGGTTGGTAGCTCGGAGGTTAACACAGCGAGCAGGTATTGACTACAATAAGGCATTTTCACCTATGGTTAGACATACATCTATTAGGGTGATTCTCTCATTGACTGCTTGTGAAGATTACGAGTTAGAACAACTTGATGTGAAGACGTCGTTTTTGCATGGTAATCTTGAAAAAACCATTTATATAAGGCAGCCACCTGGTTTTGAAGAAGGAACGGGCAACAAGATATGTTTGTTGAAGAAATCTCTTTATGGTCTTAAGCAGTCTCCAAGGCAGTGGTACAAACGGTTTGATGTGTATATGATCAGCAATGGGTTCAGCCACAGCAACTATGATAGTTGTGTTTACTTCAAGGAGTTTGCACCAGGTATGTACATATATCTATTGTTGTATGTAGATGATATGTTGATTGCTTGTAAAAGCAAGTCTAAGATCGAATATACCAAGGGACTGCTACGTAAAGAGTTTGATATGAAGGAACTAGGTCCAGCTAGGAAGATACTAGGTATGGAGATTGTCAGGGATAGGGGTAGCCGAACCCTGAAGGTGTCTCAGTCAGGATACATGCAGAAAATTCTGAATAACTACAGAATGGATAATGGCAAGTCGATCTCTGTGCCATTGGGAGCACACTTCAAGGTATCTTTGAAGGATTGTCCGTCGAATAACTGAGATGTGGAAGAATGAGTAAGGTCCCATATGTGAATGTTGTAGGTAGTTTAATGTACTTGATGGTGTGCACTAGACCAGATATTACGTATGCTGTTAGCATTGTGAGCATGTATTTGGCGAATCCAGGTAAAAACCACTAGGAGGCAGTGAAGTGGATTTTGAAGTACTTGAAGGGCACTGCTGATGTAGGTCTAGTGTATGGTAGAGATCAAGGGAAGCATATGGATGTTGATGGTTTCGTGGATGCAGATTATGCTAAAGACCCTGACAAGGGTAGGTCGATAACCGGGTACGTGTTTATGGTACATGGTTGTGTGGTGAGTTGGAAAGCAACTTTGCAGCATGTTGTTGCATTATCTACTATAGAGGCGGAGTATATGGCGCTTAGGGAAGCTGTTAAGGAAAGCATTTGGCTTAAAGGTCTATTAATTGAGCTAGAAGTAAACCTAAGGTCAGTGGTTGTGAATTATTATAATCAAAGTGCAATTCATCTCTCAAGAAATGCAATGTTTCATAAGAGGACGAAGCATATCAACGTGAGGTATCACTTCATCAGGGAGATCGTGGAATCTAGAGAGATTGAAGTGGCAAAGATAGACATGGAAGATAATGCAGCTGACGCTTTCACAAAGGTGGTTCCAAGTCTGAAGTTCAAGTATTGCATGGTGATACTTGGTGTCGAGATTAACTAGTCTTGTCACTAAGGTGGAAATTGTTAGTTTTATTGTCAAGTCTAGTTAGATTATGTTAAGTCGATTAAGTAGATGGTAGTTAAGTGTAGTTTTCTAGCTTTGTTAGGAATGTTTTGAGTCGGGAGAATGTTTAGTCGATTCCCTCTCACCTCTATAAATAGAGGTAGGGTGAGGGTCTCAAAACACACGCATGCTTGTATTGTTTCTTGTAAACCGATTGAGGTTTTGTGGTAATACAATATAATCATTCGATTATACCTTGTGGGTTTCGTTTCTTCTGTTCTTCTACAAGTCGATTGACTTGGGTTATTGTTCTTGTGCGATTAACATCAAGCGTTATCGATTCCGTGTTCAACTTTTCGGGTTTGTTGACGAAGTTATTCCAACATATGATATACATAAAAAATCTAAAATAGTGTTAGCTTGTTTGAATGTGCGTGGGTGCAATTTTCGTCATCCATTGAACCCAATGAGCCATTGTTCTAATACATTGTCTCATTGTTCCTATGTCTCTGTGTATCTTTTTTTTTATGGTCTCAAATGAAGACATACATGTTTTATCTTTAGTGTCTGGATGTTCGTTACATATTTCTTTATACTATTTTTGAACGGAAAAATGTATGTTAGCAACGTTTTAAGAAGCTAGGCGTTAAAGATAAATAATTACGTTGTAACAGAAGTTGAAGAAATTATATGTACGTGTTACACGGGTTGGGCCTAGGGTTTTCTAGCCCACCTATGGTATGTTAACCGACCCCCTCACCCTATAAAAGGAGGTGAGGGGGTGATGGACAATACACACGCATTCTTCTATTCTTTCCTTTGTAACTGATCGTGGTATAATAAAACGTTTAAACGTTCGGTTAAATTTTGTAGTGTTTCGTTCTTCTTGTTTCTTTGTTCTTGAACTGGTACGTTGAAAGTTGCAACTTGTGCTTGATATATTCCGCGATTTAGCGTTCCGCAATCGAGCTTCGGTTTGTTGTCGTTATCGTACAACAAATAATTATCTGAAATATGACTAAGGAAATTTTGTAGAACCTCTACCATTTATTCAATATTATGCTCGAGGTTCACTGAATTGGTCGCCTTCAGATTGTTGATCATATGGACAAATCAATGTGTGTCAAATAATGAAGTTAGTTTATTCTTAGTTAATATAGGAAAGATGTATATATAAATGAAAAATTTTACTCATGCAGATACTATATATCGTTACAAGTTTTATGTACGAATCTCATAGATGAATATAGACGTCTTTGTTTCGTGATCACTGACTTTGTTTACACGGATTGTGTGTATTAAATGTTACATATGTATAAATCTGTGTATCTCATATTAGTGCAGATTCTAATTAACGAGTGTTACAGGAATTAATCAAACACTCAAACCTCCACATCAAAATCCAACTTCCCCAATCTAAGCTTTTATACAGCGATTTGAAAGCCAAAGTAAAGATGGTGGCCGAATTTGTGGAAAGATATCCTCGAATGTATCTTCTTGATGTACTAATTTCTTTGCTACCTCCCGGCTAGTCTTTCAATGAGCTTCCGATGATAAAAAAAATGGTACACACTTAAAGAAATAAATAAAATTTGATATGTGATTGCTGATTAGTAGATGGAACTTAACAACGATTACTTGTACAAAAACAATTAAAGAATTTTGTCTTGAATAACAAATTAGCATGTGTCTAAAATCTAAATGGTATTTAATGATGTCGTATCTGATTAACATGATCTTTACACATTCTTCCCATTCTTAAGAACCTTAATTTTATACATTAGTATGAGTCGCCAAGAGTTGTGTTGGAGCAGCCACACCACCAACACGACCTACAAGCTTCCTGGAACCAATACAAGGATTACCACCATTTCCCGTATTACTGCAACCGTTCCCTGGTGGTCTCACCGGGCCTCGTGGTAGAGATGATAACAAAAGATTTTCCGTCTTCATCCAAACCTTCTCAAGCTCACCACCAAAGGGTCTACTAGCTACATTATACTCGAAACTCATGAATAAAAAAACTAGTGATGCAACTATAGCTAAACTTTTGGTTTCTTGTCTCATGATGTATGTATCTTGTGTACCTTGGAAAGTAAAGAAACAAGAAAATGATATTAACGAGTTGTGTATATAAGAGACAAAAGGGTAAAATCTTTGGGGTTCTGATGAATGATTTGCATGAAGGATTTTGAGTTTATAAGGTATGTTGGTGACCAGATTGTTTAATTTTGACTTGAATATTTCTTGTTTCTTTAAGGTTATAATATTCTGATTAAGGTTTTTACGTAACAGTCAACATATAATGGTTTGACTGTCAGAATATATCTGTGGATTTGTAACCACAAAGATATGTATTAAATATAAATGCCAAGCATTTACGAGACATATACTAGCTACTAGGTGCCTTGACCCATAGGGCAAGTTTTTCATGTATTTGTTCAAGCATGCTCATACTCTGATTTTTCAAATCAATCGCATTAGTTACTTGTTTCCGTGATATCTCTACCCTAGCAAGTTCAATAAAAGAAAAAGATAAGTATCTTTAGGGGTTCTTAGATTAACTCATCTAGCTGACTTACGGGTATTTTATTTAAAAAGCTACAGTGATCATTTAGTAACTTTTTGAGGGTTATGAAGTTATAAAAAGTGAGTATATTTAGCCAATAAGCTCAAAAGTGAGTTTTGTGGCGTTTCAAAAACAAATTAATTCTTAATAATCATTGTGAGACTAACTAGAGTAGTTTATTATATTTCAAAAAAAAAAAAAAAACTAGAATAGTTTATTATATTTCACTAATAACGTACTGGAACGCGTTAACAAGTCATATATTAGAATCTAACATGACATACTCTATTACCACATCATGATATGAATTCAACGTAATGCCATAGCTTAGCAAAGTCCACTCGAGTTGGGACATTACTTTTCAGAAAGATACTTGGGAAAGAGGGTGATATGCAGTCTCTTTCGTGATTGTTAATTTATAACCTTAATACCACTCAAATATATATAATTATTAATAATGACATGCAGTAGAACTATATATTTGTTGAATTGTTGTTACAGTCAAAAATGAAAATAAGTCTATAAATAGAATTCAAGACCTAATACAGTTCATGTCTTAATAAATTAATAAATAGACTTGGTCTTAACGTGTTTTAACTGCGAATTCACTTACACATGTCCCTTTGAGAACCTTCACTACACACCATATGATAAATGAAACTCGGTTATTTGTTGAGCATTTAAATTCATGCATTTAGAGATAGTGTATACATATGTAAACCTCCATACTTTACTTTCTGCATTTTCTTTTAACTTGGCTTTTTCTATAGTGAAATATCGTTAGAAGCTTTAACTGAACTACCTAATTGCTTTCTTAAATACATTTATTTCCATAAAAAACTAACATAAACTTGGTAAATATAGCAAATTATGAAATCATCTCAACTAATTATAAAAAAGAAAGATACAAAACTTGAAAATGAAAAGTGAAAAACTTAATTCTATATTTGAAAACTTATACTATATATTTACTAGACGAGTACCCGTGCATAGCAACGAGATTTTGTAGCGGCAGATAGTTGTGGTGATAAAAAAAGTTTATGTTCCCGATAGTCGATACACATCCGAAATGAACCGTCCTTCTTTTTGACAAACAAGACTGGAGCTCCCCAATGTGAGGAACTGGTTGAACCGTTTCCGGTAAAAAAAAGGGTCAAATTAAACCGGTTTTTATATTTTTAAGACTCGGTTTGACCCGTTGGAAAACCAGTTGACCCAGTGGTCGAACCGTTGAACCGGTAACCCGATAACTCGACCGGGTTGAATAGAGACCCGACGGGTCAAATTAAACGGGATTTTAAAATTTTAAAACCCGGTTTGACCCGGTGGTCGAACCGGTTGACCGGGTACCCGATGACTCGACCGGGTCGAATAGACACCCGGTTTCCAAAAAACTTTGATTAACATTGATTAGTTTCTGTGGTAGATTAAGTTTTTTTTTTTAAATTGAGGCAAAATGCTTTATATATTAGTATAGATAGGTTAATAAATTGACGACTAATATAAAAGTAAAACTTACACAAAGATAATAACACATACCTTGGGTATGAAATTTAATTCATTTGAAAGTGTTGATAAATACATTGAAATAATCTAAAGATTGAATGTTGTAATATGGTACCTATAATCAAAGCTTCAAAACAAAACTTGAAAATGAAAAGTGAAAAACTTAATTCTATATTTGAAAACTTATACTATATATTTACTAGACGAGTACCCGTGCATAGCAACGAGATTTTGTAGCGGCAGATAGTTGTGGTGATAAAAAAAGTTTATGGGTTAAAAACGAAAAATAATAAAAGTTTGAGGATTTTGGATTATACATAATGTTTTCCCGGCTCGACCCAGCGGTTTAACTGATTGAACCGTTTCCGGTAAAAAAAAGGGTCAAATTAAACCGGTTTTTATATTTTTGAGACTCGGTTTGACCCGTTGGAAAACCAGTTGACCCAGTGGTCGAACCGTTGAACCGGTAACCCGATGACCCGGTAACTATGCACGGATTCTCTATCGCCGCAAGTATTAAAAATGATTCTCTAGCGCTACAAAATACAGGTTGCCGAAAAACAATTCTTCGCCGATGAAATTTTGTCCAAATTAGAAACTTCTTGTTATGCACGGGTACTCGTCTAATATGTATAAAGCACGAATGTGTTTCCTTAAAACTTGAAAATTTTAAAAATGATAACAAAATATAACTCTCAATTAGTAGTTTAATATGTTTTAACCTAATTTCATTATGAACCGCAACTCAAAAGAGACAAATACCATAAACTTTTGCTCAATAGGATACAGTGCTATACATTTGTTTTAAACGCAATGTTATATGTAGATAAATAATTAGCAAAAAGTATGAATTTACGACACGAACAACAAGTCATATGAGGCGCGGTGCTTGTGATAAGTTGCCTTGGATACATGATGAATCCTAAGAAAAAACCAGAAGGTCCGTTATTTGACGAAGATCTTTCCGTTAATAGATAGAAATGAGTGTTCGATATAAAGGATAGAATCTATATGATCTCCCGCTCTCTATTTTCTTCCCCTCTAATGTGGGCCGGACGGTGGCAGGCGGACGCGGAAAAAGTTACGAGAAGACGCTCTTCGATCTCTTAGGGTTTTTTTTAGTGTAAGAAAGCGCTCTCGTTTTTTATAGACTATTATGACACGTACTCAACAATAATTCTGGCCAACCGACCTTAGAACTACAACAAACCTAGAACTTACGGTCTTCATAATTCAAAACAATCAAATGTGCAATCACGTCATTAAAAACCCAACAAACACATACCCACTTAAGGTCATTACTCTAGTAAAAGCATGAAAATGGGTGTAACACCGATCATCACTCAGACAGCTGAGACGAAACCTCCAGAACCTCAAAATCAACAGTCTTTATCTTCGAGCCACACAATCAGACTCAGTGGTGGCACAATGAAATGTAGAGAAGTTTGATGTAAAAAATACCCAAGATTGTAGAATTACCACAAACTAAAACTTCTGCGACCCTAAACAAAACCCTCCCGAATTGAGTTGGAGGGCCTTGAAACTACCAAAATGCCATAAATCTGCCAACAAGAACCTTTGTTAGCGATGGCTTAGTTAATGATTCTTGTAACGCTTGCAACCACCATCTACACCACACAACATATCGCCTGAACCACAATATCAAACACGACCTCAAAAACAACCTTAAACAACAACCACAATCCGAAAGTATATAGAATGGTATATGTACGCAGTACATTGGAATCCTGAAGCACCACCATGAACGCTACCGCGCGTCCGCGTGCAGTGCGGTTTTCTTTTCTAGCCATAGTTTATTGCTATTCATAGTGACCCATGTTAACGTGCTTCACCCCTTCTTGTGATCTTGTAATATGTATTTCTTTTCTAGCCATAGTTTATTGCTATTCATACAACCGGCCTTCAGAAAGACATATACCGAGAGAGATATATTTCTTATCATTAAGGCTATACAGAAGAGAAACAAACAACCCAACACTAATAGCTACAGACACGAAGCTAAATGAAGGTGTTTCTAGCTAGGAGCTAAAGAACATCTTCCACGATATAAGCTTTCCCTAAGGCGATATGAAAGCCAAAGTAAAGATGGTTGCCGGATTTGTGGAAAGATATCCTTGAATGTATCTTCTTGATGTACTAATTTCTTTGCTAGCTCCTGGCTAGTCTTTCAATGAATTTTTTAGGATAAATAAATTGGTACATACTTAAAGAAATAAATAAAATTTGATATATGATTGCTGATTAGTAGATGGAACTTAACAAATAACAACGAATACTTGTACAAAAACAATTAAAGAATTTTGTCGTGATAACAAATTAGCAGGTATCTAAGATCTAAATGGTATTTAATGATGTAGTATCTAATTAACATGATCTATACATATTCTTCCAATTCTTGAGAACCCTAATTTTATAGATTAGTATGAGTCGCCAATAGTTGTGTTGGAGCAGCCACGCCACCGACACGACCAACAAGCTTCCTGGAACCAATACAAGGATTACCACCATTTCCCGTATTAGTGCAACCGTTCCCTGGTGGTCTCACCGGGCCTTGTGGTAGAGATGATAACAAAAGAGTTTCCGTCTTCATCCAAACCTTTTCAAATTCACCACCAAAGGGTCTACTAGCTACATTACACTCGAAACTCATGAATAACAAAACTAGTGATGCAACTATAGCTAAACTTTTGGTTTCTTGTCTCATGATGCACGTATCTTGTGTACCTTTGATCGCAAGAAACAAGAAAATTATGATAACGAGTTGTGTATAATTAAGAGAGAAAAGGGTAAAATCTTTAGGGATTTGATGAATGATCTGCATGAAGGATTTTGATTTTTGAGTTATTTATAAGTATGTTGGTGACCAGATTGTTTAATTTTGACTTGAATATTTCTTCTTTCTTTAAGGTTGTTATATTCTGATTAACGTTTTGAAGATTGAATATGGAATTTATTACGTAACAGTCAACATATATTGGTTTGACTGTCACAATATATCTGTTAATTTATAACCATAGAGATATGTATTAGTCAATGCATGGTTGCATTAATTTTATCTTGTATGCCAATGCACGGGGTAAGTTTTTCATGTAGTTAGTTCAAACGTACTCATAGTCTGATTTTCAAATCAATTGCATTAGTTACTAGTTTTCGTAATATCTACGTACCTCAGTCAAACTTTTTCCAAAAAGATTGGTGAAATAGTATGTTGGAATTATTAGACATTAAGATCATATTAACTATTAATAAATACGAGCACGCAGCGAAAGACTAGCACGTAAGATCATTCACATAGTCATATAAATTAACATAATAATAATAAAAGAAAAACGTACCTTTTAGCAAATCTTGAATTAATAAATCAAGAACAATATAAGATCAAAGTATGATCTCTCTTTGAATTCGTACACACTTTTGTTAGCGATTCAATTAGAATGCTAGTTCTTTTATAAACAATAAGCAAAACAACTTACTTTAAGTTGATTAATCAAATCGGTTTTCCCACTTGGTTCGGTGTAGCCGATTGACTCAACAAGAGAGAAGGGGAAGAGAAAAGAAGTTTTGCTTTTAGGGTTTCACCAAAAGATATATCAAAACAATGAGCCTTGATTTGTTTATATAGACATAAGGAATTTGTTATAAGGAAACAAATTTCCACCTCCTCTTGTTGAGGTATAACCGGCCCCAAACACAAGCCCACAACCCAAGCCAAACTTTCATTTTCTCATTATTTAACATTAAGTCCTTTATGTTAACATTTAACGACCGTTAAATAAATTCCGTTAAGTAACTAATTAATTAACGACCGTTATCTTATTATTTACACAATTAATATAAATTAATTAATTATATTTATTGAATCCAAACGCTATCGTGTACGTCTCCAAAGGCCCGAGTCGCATTCCGGACATATATTATTTACGTGTACATTCTTTCAGCTCCAATTGGACATGTAACATAATATAATATAATAACATTGGTTAGCGTCTAGCAACACGCCAATGCTCCCGGATACTCTCATGGGTGCTGGTGCAGCAGATTCTGGGAAGGAAGTTGAGTTTGAGGTGGAACTTCAAGGCAGTAGGGTCGAACCAACTGTGGATCCTCATACTGAGGAAAATCTAGGGATTTGTTCTCGAGTTCATAATTAACTCAAGATTACCCAATCTAACGGACAAATCCGGATTACCATTGTGACCCTGGCCAGACACACATCTGATTAATTAAGCACGGGTGCCTAGTAGCATATATTTCAATCCAGTTGAATGGAACAAATTCTAACTTAACAACAAGTATCTTATTATATATTTCTGATTAACTTATGGAATATATACTTATGACTAACTTGTTACGAGTAGTTTTAGAAGTAAATCAAAAAAGTAACCATCCACATACATAAAACTAACTTGCATCTCAAGTCTAAGGATTTAGTAACGTAAATCATTTACAAGTTTCACTTGATGACGACGATCCATAAAGTGAGTGACTTGCGTTGGAGAAGTCCGACATGCAAATCTATTGAATATCGTGTGAGATGGAGAACCGTTCTTTAAATATTCTACGAATATAACCAAACACTCAAATATGTCTTAATTCAATTATATTCCCATATAATTGATCGACATAGACTATTTAGAATAACATTTTATTCATGATAAACCTGCAAAAAATAGGACCCAATTAATTAAATAATAAAAAACGAGATCAAATCAAATAACTTTCAATTCATATAAATATCATTGTTTGACAATAACCATTAGTCCCAAATACTAAAATACAGAATTACATGAAAACATTAGCAGTACGAAGACCATGCTTCTAGCATGTCGAGTAAGCTTAGACCGCTAAAGGCTTTCGTAAAACGATCAGCTAGAATTTTCAATACTTTATGAAACTATAACAATATACAAATTTTTTCCCGCCAATTTAATGCACTCACGAACATAATGATATTTTCTTTGAAAGTGTCTAGCGCCTTTCTGAATTCCTGATTCTTTGGCTATGATAATTGCAGCAGAATTGTCACAATTCATCTTTATCGGATAGTCATTTGAAGAACTACGCCAAGTTCATCAATAAACTTTCTTATCCAAACAGCTTCTTTTGCATCTATAGAAGTCAGCTATGATATTCAGACTTATGTGGCCATGTTGTGCAGTAGAACTTTGTTTGTAGCATTCCTTACAAACTGCACCTCCATTCAAACGAAGACAACCCAGTTTGAGATTTCCGTGTAATCTCTACGGTCCTCTGGGAATCCAGCATCACAATAACATTTAACTTGCAGTTCTGCTTCAGGATTACCACCATCCACAAAAAACGTGTCTTTAGTATTTTTTAAATACTTAAGAATTTTTTTAGATGTATAAGGTATTATCTGCCATTACCACAACCACCCTCCATCAAAGTAGACATGGCTACTAAGAGTAGTGAGCAACTTATTAGGGGTGTTCACGGGGCGGTTCGGTTCGGTTAGTTGGAAGATTTAAACTATCCGTCGCAGGGCGGGTAATTAATTTTACTATCCGTCGCCGAACCGTACTAGGCGGGTAACCGGACATGCGGGTACCCGAAGTGAGCGGTTACCCGCGGTTCGGGTCACGGTTAACCGTTTTTGACGTTTAATATAGTTTAACCGTATAAATAATAACATAGTCTAGAACATAAAATGTATTTCTAGTAAAATTAAATGACGTTGAATTTAAAAGTCATATAAAACTTAAGTATTTCGTTACAATAATTGCATTCAAATATTCATATATAACGTATTAACAAAAAATATTACTCGACGTTATAGATTACGATCACATTAATCAATTTTCACACATAGATTTTTACAAATGTTTACTTTACGAGCGAAAAAGTCGTTATACAATAAAAGTATTGCAATAATCGGTTAATACTTGTACAATTATTTGAATATTAGTTAGAAAATAATCATGTATAATATGCACGGTTCGGTTCGGTTAACCGCGGATATCTAAAAGTAAAAACCACCTTGAGGACATATAAGTCTTGCACTCCTAAAGAAAGATAGCATACACTTCATTTTACTTAGTAAAATTTCACACAACTCTCTCTATTTACTCTTACAAACCCACGGCATCAAACTCATATATTTTACTACAGTACAATTACCTTTCAATACTTTGTGAGTTCATAGTCTCGCATTTCAATCTTTTAAATATTTTATAAATCCGCGAGGGGAATACATGCTCGTTTACAAACTTGTATATTTTACTACAGTACAATTACCTTTCAATACTTTGTGAGTTAATAGCCCCTTTTTCTACTACTTGCTTTATTAAATACGGGGGAGATTACATGCTTGATTTCTTTGGACACAAGTGTTTTCAAAACTGTATGCTATTTCCTGATTACATTATTGCCTAAGTTACCGTATTGCCATTTAAGTCCCCTTTTATCATGAACCGTTAAATACCTGCTGGGTATACGCTAGTGTTATGGATAGATCTATCGGGACTGACCATCCCCGTCTGGGTTGTGGTTTCTAGTTGACCATTGACGCATTTAACACTTGAAGAAAATTCGTAGGATGTTTGGCAACATCTGTATTGAGAAAATTTGTAGGATGTTTTTGTAACATCTGTATCCGTGTTGGGGCACAAACCTTGAGTACTGGTTTGATTACAGTTTATTACGTTAAGGTTCGGTGTCATGAGCTTAGTGCAATAATATATACTCAGACTTGGTGAATTTGTTTCTCTTGTCTACATTACCTGTTTTTGGACTTCGAAATACGTACTTAGTCCACTATTACTTAAATCTTGTGGTCCACGAAACTGTTTGATTTCATTAACATTTCCTGATTTATTAAAGCACTACTTGGATTTCGGAACTGATACTTTTAAATGTTGTAACGCTACTTTTTCTAATGAAATATTTCTTGAATTATTTCAACACTGCTTTTACCTAAACCTATGAATTCACCAACATTATTGTTGACGTTTTAGCATGTATTTTCAGGTTACTATTTTGCTAGTGGAGCATTGGGAGCATTCGAGTCGCGCGGATATATATATTTTTGAAGGCTTAATAACTTGAGTACTATTTGACAAACGTTTTGACAATGTTTTCTAATACATTATAAATGGAACCTATTTAACTCTGACATTTTTAATTAAATTGAATGTGACATTTTATTAAACGTCTCTTTAGAGGTCGTTTTCTGTGATTTGTGTTTTGTGCCCTGAAGTAGCACCCCAATGTTACTATTCCGCTGCCGTCCGATTTTTTGGGGTGTTACAATTGTTAGATATAGTATTCACTTTAGTCAATAGGTTAGGGGGTTTAGTGTAAATTTAGCTTAAATTATAGCCATATTAAGGTTATTGGGTTTGTCTACGGCCCAAGCCCATCCTCCCCCTCATCTCTATAAAAGGAGGTAAGGGGGACGGTTTTGTACTTCATTCTTTTCCTTACTCAATAAACATATAATATTGAGGGTTATATTCTTGTGCATCCTTTTCTTTTCTGTCATACATAATCTGCTGGGGTGTGTTCGTCTTCAAGATCGGATTTATTCCGCACTAGTAACCAGGTTGTAGGGTGATCGAACCCTACATTAACTTTCTCAGTTTTATGTGAAAAAGGTTTTCTTGTCATCTTACCAGATATACATGATACGCATTGATCAAACGGTTCATTATCCGTAGGTTTTAAAAGTCCATCATGTTGCAACTTTTCAATACGTTTCTTGTTTATATGTGCAAGACGACAATGCCAAAGATAAGAAGAATCCAAATTAGGTTTGGTTCTCTTATTTCTAATAGAATATATTGAATTAACGATTGGTAAAGTAGAATCACGCATATCAATTTCATAAATACCATTAACAGTAATAGCATTAAAATAAATCATATTATTCATTGAAATTGATAATCCGAAATTCGTAAAACATTGGGTAAAACCCTTATTAACCAAACGAGAAACTGAAACAACACCCCTAGTAATAGAAGGTGCATAATGAATCAGATCCCCTGGAGCAACGTAAAAGCTATGATGACTACTAAATACTGCCCAGCAACTGAAATCCAAAGGATGGAGCAAGAGCTTTGGACTTTGACTTTGAAAGGAGATGACATCGAGGCATACAACAATCGCTTCCATGAACTGGTTTTTATGTGTCCTGAGTTGGTGTCAACTAAAAAGAAAAAGATTGAAAAGTACATTCGAGGATTTCCCGAGGAAATCAAAGGAAATGTTACTTCTTCAAAGCCTGCGACTTTACATGATGCAATCAACATGGCTCGAGAACTGATTGAACTAGGGGTTCAAGCTAAGGCATTAAGGATCGGTGATAGCAATAAAAGGAAGTGGGAAGACCAGCAAGGGAACAACTATCACTAGCAGCAAAAAACCAAGACAAGAAGATGCTAAGGTTTATTTGGCAAGCCTCAGCAAGGGTAGAGGCACGCTTGGGAGACATACCAAGTACAATAGGTGCAATGGCACATCACACCAAGTCTGTAAATCCTCCTAGGTATGGTAAATGTCCACAAGTCTTGTTACCAAGAAGGGATGTCGAACCAGGATTCCTGTAGCAAGAGACCAAATCGCTACATAATGTGACATGCTATTACGTTGTGGAATTCATGGGCCACTACAGGAGTTGATTTGCCCGGAGATAAAGACCGAAACTAAGGAAAACCAAGTTAAAAGTACTGAATGCACGAGTAATGGTGCATGCCTTAGTAAGAGGTGGCAGAAACCAAATCAAAACTTTAACAACATGGAGGATGAATATCAGATGCTTAGAACTTATCACCCTTTTATGAATTCACGCTAAATTTCTGTTTACTTCGCTTAAATTCTATTGTACTTTCGCTTCAGTTTCTGTTATACTGAATGATTTCAAGTATCTCATTCATTTATGCCATGAGGCTTTTCATTTCGCCAATGTTACTTTAAATCTCTATCTTAGTTATACAAGTCACTCTCTCAAATCTCATGAAAACATAACACTATTTTGACAAAATGAGCATTGCATCGTTAGTCCTCAAATATACATAACTTGATCACCTATGTATAATTCAGGAAGAACCATGCCCATGCTGAGAGTAGTCACCTTAAAACTTCTTATCAAGAAACATCTTTTAATTATATCAAGTTTTGTGTACGTATTCATAAGACGTGTTTATTTTAGGAAATCGAATTAGTAACCATAACAACTAAGCAGACCTTCACTCCACCTTACTATATAAAGTCGATGAAAAAAAAAAATGGGTTACAACTGACACGATAAGCTGAAGGGAACAAATAAACCCACTAGGAGCCGAGCCTTTGTCGCAACAATAAATATTAAACAAACACCCAAGTTAAATCAATTTAAAAGGGAAATGCAAACGAGTTACCAAGCGTGGTAACGAAATTATCGAAAGGCATAAATAAAGTAACAAAAAGATTTATTGCCACAACATCCATTTATTATCTTAGAAATAAGATTACATAAGAACATAAAGGAAATACAAGTTTTATTACAACGCTCCCCTAACCATAGTATCTAGTCCTTCAAGCATAGATCCACGCCAATAGCAAGGATAATAACCGGCACGAGAACCGCTAGAACCATTGCCAAATACTGAGATCCTTCTTCGTATGGGAAGTAGGCAAGATAAATGCCGAGTGCTATAGCGGTCGCCATCGCCAAGATCGTGATGATGTGCAACATTTTTGAGGATTGGATAAGAGAAAATGTAAGTGAAAGATTAAGTGTTGTATGGAGAAATGGAGGAGAAAATTTTGTATTTAAAGGGGAAAAGTAACCGTTGGGGGGTTACTGTTCACCGACCGTTGGGGGCACTGTTCATATAAAAAAAAAAAATTTAATAATAATAATAATAATAATAATTATCTACACCTCTTCATCAACATTATTCCGGAAGAAATATCCGCATCTTTTTCTCTGAACCCGTACTTTCGTCAAGTATCGCAACTTGAGCCTTGAGGACAAGGCTCATTTAACGGGGAAGGACTGTAACAATCCGTATTTTTGATCAATGAACGACGTCATTAAATTCACTATTTATTTTTTTTCTCTCTCGTGCGCGTTTACTTTAATTCTCATCACATAATTAAATCGCGTAAGCTAAAAACTTTCACTTAACGAATAAAACAAGAGAAATATGATTTTTATACACTATTTCCTGACATGAATAGTGTTGGTTCGTTTTTAATAAAACTTTTGGCAAAACATTTTTAGAATCATTTATATAATATTTATATGAGTTTTAAATTTATAAATATTATTTTACGAGACGATTGACCCACTTAAACGATAACATTTTACCAACGATATAAACATTATTTTATTTTTGTTGAAAGTAATAATCACCTCTTTATATTTTATTTTTGTCGGTTACGTAAAACGTTTACGTTTCGCGATAAATCAAGTTTAGGCATACCCGGAACCACCAAAACTTTTCTACGCCTCAACAAATACCCACTTTTATACCCAATACATAAAAGTTACAAAATATATCTTCTATATCCTTTGTATTGCCGAAATACTTGCAAATTGTACAAGTATTATAACAAAACTCATCCACTTTGGTCATATATGCACCATACTTCATCATGTCCTAACCATACCTAGCATACTTTGACTAAGGGCCATACCTAAGACCAAGACCCATTACTTGGACCTTACTTTGACTCCTAGACCATGTCTTGCACCATACTTGCATCTATACATAAGAGTTATAACACTTACATACATTACCACTTTATAAAAATCAAACATATACTCCCTTTTGCTCTCTATTGCTCACGGCAAGAACTAAGCCACCACACAAACCCATATCAATTTTTATACAATCCATACACTTCTATACACACCTATTCTAAGATAATACTTAAGCTTTTGAAGCATATGAATCACCATTCCAAGTATTTCTCAAGTAAAAGGAAAAGTTAGGTCTCTATTAAGGAAAGCTGAGGGTTTCGTTAAGTGAAGCTTGGTTTATTGTGGCTCAAACAAGGGGTTATAGTACTAGCTCATCATACAACCTCATACATCGTAAAGGTCACATGGCACTCTTTATGTTCCATAAACTTTCATTTTTATCATATGATTATCTATTTAGCTTAAATCACCAATTTAGGATCATTTAACAGTAAAGAGAAATTTAATTTGTTGTTATTAAAATGTACACATTTATATATCCTATATGTGTTGAACATACATGTTAAAATGGTCACAGGCAAGTGATCTAACACACTTTGGTTTTATGTATAAAAATGATTATGAACAAAACTAGTAAATTAAGATTTCTTAAAGTAAGTTAAGGTTTAAGTGTGTTAATGGATTTTGGTTAACATAGGGTAACTTGGACTAGAGGACACTAGGACACTGGACCACATTAAAAATAGTGAATGATTTATGAATAATATGATATATGAGACTTTAAGGTAAAAATTACAAAATTGGTAAAGTATAAAGAAAATATCAAAAATGGACTCAAACAAACTCAAGCAAACATTCTGTACCAAATTCGAATTTTTACATATCCATTTTATATTTCTAAATAAGATAATCTACATTTCACAGGCGACGATTCGAAAAAAGTAGAAACTGTAAAACGGATTAATAACGAAAAAGTTACGGTAAAAACGAGTTATACGTTAATAAACGAAGTCGTAAGTAAATTTTTATAAAAACATTTTTATAAAAATTATAAACAGCAAGTGATGATATTTTTAATAAATAATACACATTTTTAGGATTCCAAAATGATAAGAATCGTAAATTTTCAATTAATAACGAATGAGTTATGAAATTTCGGGAGTACGACAATTAAAACTTTATAAAACTAGTTTTAAAAAAGTTACCTATTCATGACAGAAAGTTATCTGTTTGTAAACCATCAAAATATTATAGAAAAACTTTCAAACGAGAACGTCCTCGAAAGAATCGTTAAAAACGGAGCTATAACGAATAAAATAACCGACATATATTTAACACACGACACGTTTTAACGACGATAACTATCAATTTAAATAAAATTACGTCGATGTGAACCAGTAAAAGTTACTGTCATCAGAGGGTCAAAATAACGGAAAATGTCGAAATTATGATAACTCGACTTAATACGAAAACGTGAGCGCAAGAAACGCGAGAAACGGGCTTGAAACGCGAAAGTTATGCTAGTTTTACTAAAACGATAATTATAAACGTTTTCACTTATTAAACACAATTTTACCAAAAACCATTAGTGGTGATTAACTAAAATAGAAATTATTTTGGTTATCAAAAGTACTATATTTACTAGGGATTTCATAATGAGCCCAATCTTCGGATGGCGTAGCGACGAGTTGTTGGATTTTCGATTTAAAGTGTCCTTCACTCTCGCACGTCCATGTCATGACCTCTTAAATATGATAAGCCCCGAACGAACAGATAACGATGTAACAACTATAAGATTATATTCAAGTACTCGGTACTTATACGACCTATGATAATTTAGGTTGCCTTCGGATTCCTTCGTGACGCATTTTTCTATTGTGTTATACTTGTTGATTTCCATTAACTCAAGGTGAGTTTCATAGCCCCTATTTTACTTGTTCTTTTTTTAAACGGTTGTGGGGGAGAAATACTGCTCGTATTTACAAACTTAATTATATTTTACTACAATAACAATTTCCTTACAATACTTTGTGAGTTCATAGTCTCTGCATTTCCCCAAAATCTTTTTCAATGTTTTTATAAACCACGCGTGGGGAATACATGCTCGTTTTACTAAGTGAAACTTATTGATTTTCTACTACATAAGCATCTACTGACTATTTTTACTAAAAAGCTCGATTGTTTGCCACATGTTTGAGATCTGAATACCTATATTTTGAAACCATAGAAATTTAGACATATTGTATTACTACGGACACAAGTGTTTTTAATACTGTAATGCTATTTCCTGATTACAATTATTGCCTAAGTACATTCTCTGCCAACTTAAAGTCTCCTTTTTATCAAAACCTCAGTTGCTAGTATGTCGTGAGCGGCGAGTGTTGTGGTGGATCGATTCACTCGGGATTGCCAATCCCCACCTTTCTTTGGGGTCACAAAGCTGACTATGGTGCATTGAACATTGGAGATTACTTCTATGGATGTTTGGACAGAACATCCTACTTTAAACCGGGGCATTCCAATCTATTGATTGAAGTACGTTCAGTTTCGGTGTCATGAGCATCGTGCAATAATACTTAACTACTTTAACTTGATGAATGTGTTCTTTTTTGCTACCTTACTTGTTTTAGGACTTCGGAATATGTACTTAGACCACCAATACTTCGATCTTGTGGTCCACTTTTAAATACTTCCTGATTTGATGAATCATCTACTTGGATTTTGGATGATTTTCGCAATACCACTTTTAAATGTTGTATACGCTACTTTTTCCTCTGAATGATTTCTTAAATTAATTCAATACTGCTTTTTACTAAAACCTATGAATTCACGCAACAATATTTTGACGTTTTAGCATGTATCTTCAGGTTACTTACATAAATTGCTAGTGAGAGCACTGGGAGCATTCGAGTTCGTCGCGGATTATGTATACTTTATTTAGAAGGCATAATAACTTGAGTACGATTTGACAAACGTTTATGAGCAATGTTTCTCTAATACATTAATAAATGAAACCTGTTGCAAACTCTGATTTTTTTATTAAATAGAATATGACTTTATTTAAAAAACGTCCATTTTAAGGTCGTTATTTCCATAGACTTGTGATTTGTGCCCAGAAGTAGCTCTCCAATGTTACCATCCGCTGCTGTCCTGAATTTTGGGGGTGTTTACAGATGGTCACAGAGAGCTGAAGTCATAGAGAACTAGGTCGTTTTTCAAACCTGCTAACATGACCAATGTAATTTCCAAAATATAGAGTCATCCTTGTTTATCTGATATCCGCAAAAACCAGCGCTTTGCTCCTAGTAACTTATATGCTCTCTTTTTGCATCATATTGCTAAATTCCATGAATAATGATTATATAACACTTGGTTAAAATTTTGCTCTCTTACCGTCAAATCATATGATGTTTAAAAACTATTTACCCCCTTATATTGTCCGTTATATAAAATATTGATATTCTAATTTTCCGTGTACTTCCCCGATTTCCTCATTTATTTACCCTTGAGCTCAATACTGGTATTATACTGAGAATACCATATATATATGAGCTATTTTTTTTCTTACACGATACCGTCATACCATTTATGCATGGAGGCTTTTTCATTTCGCCAATGTTACTTTAAATCTCTATCTTAGTTATACAAAGTCACTCCCATTCAAATCTCAATGAAAACATATCACTAAATGTTTTGACAAATGACATTTGCATCTTTAGTCTCAAATATAACATAACTTGATCACCTCTATGTATAGATTTCAGGGAAAACCATGCCCCCATAGCTGAGAGTAGTCCACCTTAAAACTTCTTATCAAGAAACATCTTTTAATTATATCAAGTTTTGTGTACGTTTCATAAGCAAGAGTTTATTTTAGGAAATCGAATTAGTAACCATAACAACTAAGCAGACCTTCACTCCACCTTACTATATAAAGTCGACAAAAAAAAAGAAAAAAAAAAAAAAAAAAAGGGGGTTACAACTGACACGATAAGCTGAAGGGAACAAATAAACCCACTAGGAGCCGAGCCTTTGTCGCAACAATAAATATTAAACAAACACCCCAGTTAAAATCAATTAAAAGGGAGAAATGCAAACGATTACCAAGCGTGTAACGAATTATCGAAAGACATAAATAAAGTAACAAAAAGATTTATTGCCACAACATCCATTTATTATCTTAGAAATAAGATTACATAAGAACATAAAGGAAATACAAGTTTTATTACAACGCACCCCTAACCATAGTATCTAGTCCTTCAAGCATAGATCCACGCCAATAGCAAGGATAATAACCGGCACGAGAACCGCTAACCCATTACCACATATTGAGATCTCTTCGTATGGAAGATAGCAAGATAAATGCCGAGTGCTATAGCGGTCGCCATCGCCAAGATCGTGATGATGTGCAACATTTTTGAGGATTGGATAAGAGAAAATGTAAGTGAAAGATTAAGTGTTGTATGGAGAAATGGAGGAGAAAATTTTGTATTTAAAGGGGAAAAGTAACCGTTGGGGGGTTACTGTTCACCGACCGTTGGGGGCACTGTTCATATAAAAAAAAAATTAATAATAGTAATAATAATTATTATTATCTACACCTCTTCATCAACATTATTCCGGAAGAAATATCCGCATCTTTGTTCTTTGAACCCGTAACTTCGATCAAGTATCGGCAAACTTGGAAGCCTGAGGACAAGACTCATTTAACGGGGAAGGGTCTGTAACAATCCTTATATTTTATCAAGGAACCGACCCGTTCAGTTAAATTCACTATTTATTTTTTTCTCTCTCGTGCGCGTTTACTTTAATTCTCATCACATAATTAAATCGCGTAAGCTAAAAACTTTCATTTAACGAATAAAACAAGAGAAATATGATTTTTATAAACTATTTCCTGACAAGTAATAGTGGTGGTCGTTTTTATAAAACTTTTGCATAATGGGGGGGGGGGGGGGAAAAACATTTTTAGAATCATTTATATAATATTTATATGAGTTTTAAATTTATAAATATTATTTTAGAAGACGATTGACCCCATTAAACGATAACATTTTACCAACGATATAAACATTATTTTATTTTTGTTGAAAGTAATAATCACCCACACTATTCATGTCAGGAAATTAGTGTATAAAAATCATAATTTCCCCTCTTGTTTTATTTTCGTTAAGTGAAAGTTTTTAGCTTACAGCGATTTAATTATGTGATGAAATTAAAGTAAAACGCGCACGAGAAGAGACAAAAATAAATAGTGAAATTAATGACGCAGTTTCATTGATACAAAAAACGATGTTTACATCCTTCCCCGTGAAATGAGTCTTGTCCATCAAGCTCAAGTTGCGATACTTGACGAAAGTACGGGTTTCAGAGAAAAAGATGCGGATATTTCTTCCGGAATAATGTTGATGAAGAGGTGTAGATAATAATAATAATTATTATTATTAAATTTTTTTATATGAACAGTGCCCCAACGGTCGGTGAACAGTAACCCCCAACGGTTACTTTTCCCCTTTTAAATACAAAATTTTCTCCTCCATTTCCCATACAACAGCTTAATCTTTCACTTACATTTTCTCTATCCAATCCTCCAAAAATGTTGCACATCATCACGATCTTGGCGATGGCGACCGCTATAGCACTCGGCATTTATCTTGCATACTTCCCATACGAAGAAGGATCTCAATATTTGGTAATGGTTCTAGCGGTTCTCGTGCCGGTCAATCTATCCATGCTATTGCGTGGATCTATGCTTGCAGGACTAGATACATGGTAGGGAGCGAGTTGTAATAAAACTTGTAATTTCCTTTATGTATCTTATTAACTTATTTCTAAGAGAATATATAAATGTTGTGGCAATAAATCTTTTTTGTTACTTTATTTATGCCTTTCGATACTTTCTTTACCACCTTTGGTAACTCCGTTTTGCATTTCCCCTTTTAAATTGATTTAACTTGGGTGTTTGTTTAATAATTATTGTTGCGACAAAGGCTTGGCACCTAGTGGGTTTTATTTGTTCCTTCAGCTTACGTGTACCGTTTGTAACCCTTTTTTTTTCTTTTTTTTTGTCGACTTTATATAGTCAGGTGGAGTGAAGGTCGCATAGTTGTTATGGTTACTAATTCGATTTCTAAAATAACACGTCTTAATAATACGTACACAAAACTTGATAAATTAAAAGATGTTTCTTGTAAGAAGTTTTTAAGGTGCTCTCTCAGCCTGGGCATGGTTCTTCCCTGAAATATACATAGGTGATCAAGTTATGTTAGATTTGAAGGACTAACAAGCAATGCTCATTTTGTCAAAATAGTTTATGTTTTCATGAGATTTAATCGTGACTTGTATAACTAAGATAGAGATTTAAAGTAACATTGGCGAAATGAAAAGCCTCATGGCATAAATGAATGACGGTATCGTGTAAGAAAAAAAAATAGCTCATATATATATAGGTATTCTCATATAATACCAGTATTGACGCTCAAGGGAGTAAATGAGAAATCGGGAAGTACACGAAAATTAGAATGATCATATAATATAACGGACCAATATAAATAAAATAGAAAACATCATATGATAGACGTAAGAGAACAAAATTATAACCAAGTGTTATATAATCATTATTCATGTAATAGCAATATGGATGCAAAAGAGAGCATATAAAGCTACCTAGGACCAGCGCTGCGGATATCAGATAAATTCAAGGAAAGACTCTAGATTTTTGAAAAACATGGTCATCGTCTAGGTTTGAAAACGACCTAGTTCCTCTATGACTTCAGCTCTGATAACCATCGTAACACCCCCAAATTCAGGACACGCAGCGGAATGGTAAAATTGGAGTGCTACATAACAGGGCCAACACACAAGTCATGGAACACGACTTAACATGACGTTTTAAATAAAGTCCTATTCTATTTAATAACAAATTCAGAGTTGCAACAGTTTCCGATATAATGTATAAGAAAACATGTCACAACGTTTGTCAAATAGTACTCAGTTATTAAGCCTTCAAAAACAACCATATCCGAGCGACTCGACTGCTCCCCATGCCTCCCCTCGCAAAAAAGTAACCTGAAAATCCATGCTACAACGTCAACAATAATGTTGGTGCATTCATAGGTTAAGTAAAAGCAGTATATGAAAATAATTTAAAAATATCGCAGAAGAAAAGTAGCGTTAACAACATTTAAAAGTGTTATTCCCGAAATCCATCCACAATCCAAGTAGTGATTCATCAAATTCAAGAAGTATATAAAAAGTGGACCACAAGATCGAAGTAAGGTGGACAAGTTAACATATCCGAAGTCCAAAACAAGTAAGGTAGACAAGAGAAACACATTCATCAAGTCTAAGTATATAAGTATTATTGCACTAAGCTCATGACACCGAAACCTTAACGTACTTCAATCAATAGATTGGAATGCCCCGTAAAAGTAGGATGTTCTGCCAAACATCTACGAAAGAATCCAAATGTTCAATGCACATCAGTCACTTGTGACCCCAAAGAAAGGTGGGGGATGTCAATCCCCGATTAGATCTATCCACAACACTCGCGCTCACGACACTAGCAACTGACGGTTCATGATAAAAAGGAGAACTAAGTCAGAGAATGTAATTAGGCAATAATGTCATCAGGAATAGCATACAGAGATTAAAAACACTTGGTCCGTATACAACAATCATGTCTAAAATTCATGTTTCAAATTAGGTATTCACATCATCAAACTACATGTGGAGAACAATTCGAGCTTTAGTAAAAAATCCATGTAAAGCTTATGTATTAGAAATCAAAAGTTCACTTAGTAAAACGATCATTATCCCCCGCTTGGGTTTTATAAAACATTGAAAAGATTGAAATGCGAGACTATAACTCGCACAAAGTATTGAAAGAAATTGTACTGTAGTAAAATATACAAGTTTGTGAACGAGCATGTATTCTCCCCCAAAACAGTTTAAAACAAGTAAAATAGGGGCTATGAAACTCACCTTGAGTGAATGGAAATCAACAAGTATAACACAATAGAAAAATGCGTCACGAAGGAATCCGAAGGCAACCTAAATTATCATAGGTCGTATAAGTACCGAGTACTTGAATATAATCTTATAGTTGTTACATCGTACTATCGTTCGGGCTATCATAATTTAAGAGGTCATGACATGACGTTCGAGGAGTTAGGACACTTTAAATCGTAAATCCAACAACTCGTCGATACGCCATCCGAAGAGGCCTCATTATGAAACTCCCTAGTAATATAGTACTTTGATAACCACAAATAATTCTATATAGCTTAATCACCAACTAATGGTTTTGGTAAAATTGTGTTTAATAAGTGAAAACGTTTATAATTATCGTTTTAGTAAAACTAGCATAACTTTTGCGTTTTAAGCCCGATTCTCGCGTTTCTTATGCCCATCTTTTCGTATTAAGACGAGTTATCATAATTTGACATTTTCCGTATTTTGACCCTCTGGTGAACAGTAACTTTTACTGTTCACATCAGACGTAAATTTTATTTAAATTGTATTTGTCGTCGTAAAACCCGTAAATGTCGTATTTTATTCGTTATAGCTCCGTTTTTAACGATTCTTTCGAGGACGTTCTCGTTTTTGAAAGTTCTATAATTTTATGAGGTTTACAAAAATATAACTTTCTGTCATGAATAGTAACTTTTATAAAAATAGTTTTATAAAAGTTTTAATTGTCGTAAACTCGCGAAATTCATAACTCATTCGTTATTAATTGAAAAATTACGATTCTTATCATTTTGGAATCCTAAAAATGTGTATTATTTATTAAAAATATCATCACTTGCTGTTTATAATTTTTATAAAAATGTTTTTATAAAAATTTACTTACGACTTCGTTTATTAACGTATAACTCGTTTTTAACGTAACTTTTTCGTTATTAATCCGTTTAACAAGTTTCTTACTTTTTCGGAATCGTCGTGAAATGTATTATCTTATAAAAATATAAAATGGATATGTAAAAATTCGAATCTTGGACAGAATGTTTGCTTGAGTTTGTTGAATCCATTTTTGATATTTTCTTTATACTTTACCACTTTTGTATTTTACCATAAGTCTCATATATCATATATATTATAAATCATTCATATTTTAAGTGTCCCATTGTCATAAGTAGTCCTCATATTCCAAGTTACTCCATGTTAACAAACCATTAACACACTTTAAAACCAAACTTACTTAAGAACTCTTAATTTACTAGTTTTGTTTCATAATCATTTTAATACAAACAAGTTGTAAATCAATGTGTGACCATTTTAACATGATGTCAACAACATCATAGGATATATAAATGTGTACATTATGATGACAACAAATAAAAACTTCTCTTTACATGTTAATGATCCTAAATGGTGATTTAAGCTAAATAGAATAATCATATGCATAAAAATGAAAGTTATGAGAACATAAAGAGTTCTTATTGTTTCCTTATACAATTAGGATTCCTAAAAAAAATTATTTTTTCCCTGTTTTTTCCTTTGACCAGCCCAAGATTAATATATATATATATATATTTATATATTTTATTATTATTATTAATTAATTAACTAATTACCTTTGTTACCTTAAGTTTTTATAAAAACCTAAGCTAATTTGGGTACCTTTTTACATAAACGCTACTTACTAAACTTTTAAAAATAACTTTTCATTTCACATTTCACTTTCTATATTTAGAAAGTCTTCTATAAATATCCAAATTTTACTCACTTTACTTATTTCCAACATGATACATTTCCCATAAATGCTTAACACAAAATCATCCAACTATTGACGTAGCATTACACACAATACGCCATTTATTTCTATTATCACTATACGTGAACAAATGGAATACTCATCACCAAACACAAACGCACTCAAAATGAGATGATCATACACCTCAAAAATAACCTCATGCACATATGTAAACCACTTCAACCTACATAATGAACACATAACACGCAAGAAACATACAAAATGGACACTTTGCCATTTTTAAAGGTATAAACTAACCTGCTCAAATCACGGTTGTCACATTATCCCCTCCTTATAGAAATCTCATCCCGAGATTTAACTAGTTGGTTTAACAGCATGATCAACAAATAACTGAGGATACTTAGACTTCATATAGTCTTCACGTTCCCATGTAAACTCGGGACCACGCTTTGAATCCCAATGAATTTTCACAAGTGGTATTCTACTACGTTTTAAACTTCTTAATTTCTCGATCCATAATCTTTATAGGTTCCTCGACAGAATGAAGTGTCTTGTCGACCTTAATCTCATCTAATGGCACATGCAAATTAGCATCCGCCAGACACTTCTTTAGATTTGACACATGTAAAGTGTCATACACGTTATTCAACTCCTTAGGTAACCTTAACCTATACTCTACAAGGCCAGTCCTTTCAAGGATCTCAAACGGTCCTACATATCTTAGTGCTAACTTACCCTTCTTTCCAAAACAAACTACGCCCTTCCAAGGCGACATCCTTAATAATACTCGATCACCCACCTTAAATTCTAACGGTTTACGTCTCTTATCCGCATAGCTCTTTTGACGATCTCTCGCCGCTTTGAGCTTTTCCTTTATCAATACCACCTTATCTGTCGTCTCTAATACTAACTCAGGTCCAATCAAACTACTCCCTCCAATCTCTGCCCATAGAACAGGCGATCTACGTTTCCTACCATACAAAGCTTCAAACAGAGCATACAGAATGCTTAATTTATAACTACTACAAAAATCGATAACACATGCCCTCATTATATCCTCCAAAGTCTGAATCATATGTTCACTTTGTCCATCCACTTGAGGATGCTAAGCAGTACTCAAAACCAATCGCGTCTCTAACACTTTCTGCAGCGTCTGCCAAAACCACGAGGTAAATCATCCATCTCAGTCTAAGTTAATCATCACCAGAATTCTATTCCTTGCCATTATCTCATCAATATAAATCCTTTCCAACTTGGCTAGTCTATCGACCATCACCCAAATCACATCATACTCACTACTTTGACCTTGGAAATTTAGTGATAAAATCCATGGTGATTCTATCTAATTTTTACTAAGTATCTCAAGCTGTTGCAGCAAGCCAAAAGTCTTTGACATTGCAGCCTTCACCTCTTAAACAAATTCGACAATTGCTAGCATAGGTAGTTATATCCTTTTCTACACGTGGCTACCAATACATGTCTCCAAGGTTATAGTACGTCTTATCCGCTCCCGGATGTACAAAGTACCTTGATGCATGGGCCTCATCCATTACACTTCCTACCAATAGAACCTAATTTCGATCCATAAAGTACAAACTCTTGTCTCCTTTTCTTTCCATCTGTGGATCTAAACCATGTAGCCTTTCTGCGAGTACGTTCTCTTACTTAAACGCCTCACTTTGGGCTGCCAGTATCATTCCTCTTACTCGTCTTGATTTCACTCTCTCCTTTCCACTCAACGCATCACCCACTACATTCGCTTTATCGGAGTATCACGCAAATCATTCTTCAATGTATGAAAAACCTCTTCTTTTTCTACGCTCTACTCATACTTCTGATTCCTCTCAGTTAGGGAAGTAAGGGGGTTCAACAATCTTAAAAAATCGCGATGAACGTCGGTAGTAACATGCCAATCCTAAGAATAATCATCCAATTCCTCACTGCCTCACTCTTACTCGTTTCCACATGAATACGTTATGGTTGACCACGTGACCAAGAAAATGCACTTCTTCCATCTAAAACTCATACTTAGAAAACTTAGCATACAGCTTCTCCTTCCTTAGTGACTCCAACACTAACTTCACATGAACTTCATGTTCCTCCTTCGACTTTGAGTAGGCCAGAATGTCATCAATGATTACGATGACAAACCTACCTAAGTACGGTTAGCAACCCGGTTCACTAAGTCCATGAAAACCGTTGGTGCATTGGTTAATCCAAAGGCATAACCGTAGACTCAGAATGTCCGTATCTTATTCAAAATGCAGTCTTTGGAATGGCATCCTCATGCACTCGTAGATGATGATAACCTGACTGAAAATCTATCTTTAAGAAAGGACACGCTTCTCATAACTGATCAAACAAGTCATCAATCTTAAGGAGTGGATAACGGTTTTTAACAGTTAATTTGTTCAACTCCCTATGATCAATACACATGCAAAAAGAACCATCCTTCTTCTTCATGAATAACACCGGTGTTCCCCACCAGAAAATGAATAGGTCATATGAAACCCTTGTCTTCTAACTCTTAAAGTTGTTCAGATAATTCTTGCATTTCCAAGGATGGTAGACGATATGGAGACTTCGCGGTTGGCGTCGCTCCATGAACCAAAACTATGCGAAACTCAACTTGTCGTCGTGGTGGTCATCGACAAATCTTCCAGAAACACATCAGTAATATCGCACGCCACGGGTATATCACTTATCCTAGGTTCATCTACCTTAGCGTTCATTAGGGCTTTGGCGGCTCCCAAAGTACGTTCCCCATGAACTCAAAATATCTCATCACCTTTATCGGTATCCTAACCACCTTCTCATGACATACTATCAAAAACTTCCTTTTGGACAACCAGTCCATTCCCACCATAACATCAAAGTTTCCATGACTCAACGGTATCAACGAACTCCAAGGGTTACGAACAATCGAATAAGATAACAAACGAATATCGAATCAAGGCTAGAATACATATGGGGGATTCCACATATGCAAATAGACGTGGATCAAATGACATAAGAATCCTTTGAAAGAAAGGATACATATATGTACCGAGTGAAAACGCAAACGAAAAAAATCAACAGGCATACCACGACAAAAGAAACACATAACGAAAATCATTATGCACCAGAACTTATAAATACGAAAGACAAAATTCTTATACCAACAATCGACTTTACTCGAAAGAACCAATTAAATAATGTTTTTATAAAAAAAATCAATTTAAAATAAAGAAAGTCGTTTTAAATATAAAAATCATTTTAAAAAAAATGTCTAAAGTCTAATCTTTGTAAAATTCATTTTAATAATGGTTTTCATAAAAATCTAGAGATTGTTATCTAATGGTGTATCACATATTACTACCATGAATCATTTTAAACCTACTTTTCATAATAAAATTTAGAATTTAATAACCACACGACAATTTTCATAACTTAATTGTATAGGCCACTTAAACATGTTCTATTCACAACGATCATTTTAAACACATTTTATTCACAATAATCATTTTAAACACAGTTTTCGCCAAACATCACCAAGATATTCTTCAAAAGGGTTTTTTTATAATTCGACATCAATTATACTATATGTTACTCAAACAAAGGACACCGCAATACCAAAAGGGATTTTAAAACACCGTACAGACTCTAACACCATTCTGTTGTTTGAAAATGAAAGAAAATACCAAAAATCATATACTCAGAATAAAATCAAATGAACTCGTACAAGAGAAACTTATGCAAGACGTTACGGATCTAAAAGAAAACGTAAGGTCTTATCTGAAATAACGATCAACAGATCAAACCTAAAAGCATCGATACTAACACGTCACCAACGGGTTACGAAAACTAAGAAATATACAACCAAGGGAGTAAATATCCGTACTAAATTTTCACGAACAAATAGTGCTTAAAAGGAAAAATTCCGATATTCCTACGAGAAGTCAACTTACATGAAAACCAGTGAAATGTACTAATAACCAAAAGCAACAGATCCGAACAACAATATACATCAAGACGTCGAATAAGAAGATAGGACCTCTTTACAACAAAGTACGATGAAGGGATTCTACACTTAGAGTTAGAAATCCAAATGAATAATCGAGCAAACGAACAACCTCAATAATAGTAATAGTAGTACTAATATGTATCCGCAAACGTTAGATAGAAGGAAAACTTACTATCTACACAACTATCCATAACACATCCGCACATTAGGTTAAGAGAATAATTCCCTAACCATATAACCATCCTTATCAGGATTGCAAACATTACCACACCTCACACTACCAAGTAACAAACAAACATCAATCAATGCAACCATGGTCACAAGTCCACGTGTGTGATGCCTTTATAATTATGTCGGCCGCCATAATTATAATTGCCTCCTTTCATACGTATACTTACTTCCAAGACTACACATCTCAATGATCACTCACATATAAGCACATATACCACATTGCACATCTTAAATCACCACCACATAACACATAAAGCATGCTCCAACAATAAACTACTTACTTATATAAAGATAAGGTCGAAAATGACATAAAGGAATGAAAGTCTCGCAACGCCTCCAAAATACCAGATATTCAAAAGAATTAATCAATAACAACGTGACGAGGTAAAAGACAGAATAAACCTATGTTGGGCCTCGCATGGGTTTGACTTTACCTTCATAAGAGTCACCCGACTACGCGAGTCCAGCCCTATTACGACTATCCAACAAGCGATCAACTACTCTATCTCCTTTAGTTCCACAAGAGGCTCCTCATACACTTAAGTCTAGTTGGGAAAATGGTTCCCCAGCGAGACTTCTTATGGGTGGACGAAAAACATAGCTAAAATACTCAGAAAGTAATACATATTGTATCAGATAATGGTAGGCAAAATAACTAAAATGACAACTTAGCAAAATACAAGATATATAAGCTATGCAAAAATAGAGGGGAAGCATAGCAGTTATAGCATTAAACACTTAAGCCCTAAATGCATCTACATGAAGGACTCCTAGGTTATAGTCTAGGCTTAACCACCTACTTCTCTATAACTAAAAGCTCTGATACCAATTTGTCATACCCCGCCAAGGCAGAAACGCGAGGCGTAATGAGGATGGATATCATCACAACACAATGGTGTCACAATAGAGAAAACTACATGAACTAAACGAAACAAAAGGGACACAAAGTGTCATGAAAATACCCAAACAATCATAAAAGATATCCAGCGTCTTGTATCGAAGTAAAACGGGTTCACATCAATACCAAGACATGCAATACAACCAAAATAAATCTAAGCCGTTCAACCCAACAAACATTCAATATTCAATTAAACGGGAAATAAACTAGGAGATTTAAACTCCGCGTGCAGCCTATGGTCTCACTAGCCACTTCTCTTATTCCTAGGATCATCATGATGCTCACCTAAAAATGATGTTTAAAAACGCCAACACAAAGGTTGGTGA
>BQNB010003687.1:4923-28472 GCA_026074375.1 Tanacetum coccineum | reverse complement strand
TTGGTCTTCATTAGAACGTTGGACAGGCATGGTGACCAAACCTTAAAAAGAAACAGCAGACGACAAAACCCTAAAAAAATAATAAAAAAGCAAACCCTAATGAAACTCTTAACACATAATAATGATAATCCAAGGAGATCAGAAAAGTATGAATCCACAATCGATCAATGAGAGGTGAATATCACTCCAATCAAGAGAATTGATCAAGATCAAAACCCTAGATTTAGCAACTACGTCGAACCAATCATAAAACCAATTAAAGGATACAATTCGTCAATACAATCACAGGGATCGAACGTTATTATGTATCGAAGAAGGATTAGGATCTCGCCATATGGTATTATGATTTTTAATTTTGCATAGAGGCGTTTGATTTGTGATTTTAGATTTAGGGTTTTTATTTTTTTAGAGAGAGTATTCCTTTAGACGACTCTCTAACTAACTTTCTGCTTAAGCCTTTCATAAGCGGATTCGCGATGTTATCCGTTGACTTTACGTAGTCCATTATGATAACTCTATTTGAGAGTAGTTGTCGCACCAATCACCGTCTATGATGAATATGTCTCGACTTACCGTTTTACATTGTGATATGAGCTCTGTCAAAATTAAATTGACTATCACACTTTATAAACATGGCCGTTACCGGTTTACGCCATTTTGGTATGTCCTTTACGAATTAACATAAATATCCCGCATATTCTATAAATTTGTCTTAAATGATAAATTCATATTTCATCATAGATTTAGCTATAAGCGTCTGTTTGAAATACTTTCAAGATTTCTAAGACATAGATTTCCACTTAGCGTAAGTACATCTGCTCTAGTTGATCTAGATTCTTTTAAATAAGAATCCAAATTTGCATTACTCTATCATTTGATAGCAGTCAGATATATTCCATAATGCAATTTTATAAGTATCATCGTACTTGTGCAATACTACTCAAATGATCATCACTTGAATTACTGGTATAGTTAACCTGGTTATAAATTCAAGTCACACATGTCATTACACACATAAGATGCCCAATAATCTTTAAGTATTCAAAATGGGCAATACCTTTAGATTAAAAGATGTCATTGAATTCTAGCTAGGCCGGAATCTCCCACATTGAACCTCTCAAGAATATTGTCGTTATAATGTTTTTGACTTCAAAACAAATCCATGTTGGTTCACATGACCTTAGTTCCAAGAACCCTATTCAACAACTAATGAAGTTCATGTCGGTCTTAAGTATAATTTTGTAAAATAGAATCTATTTCACTTTAAATGGCTTCTTTTTATTGAGTCATGCCGAGAAAGTTACCGCTTCTCGATAAGAAGTAGGTTTGTTTTCTACCATAAAAGAAACAAAATCGAGTCCAAATGATTTCTCGATTCTTGCCCTTTTACTTCTTTTAGGTTCAACCTCTTCTTCCTTGGGTTGATATTGTCTCTCATCTTGGAGATCATTATCATCTTGTTTCATTTGATCTTAGACAACTTCATCATGAATTCTAGATGATCTTCCAATTTCCTTCGTTAACATGGAAATATACTTTCAAAGAAAGAAGCACTTCTTTATTCCATTATCGTATCCTTGTGTAGACCAACATACGCAAAGAAACCATAAGCACTACTATTATGAGCATATACTAAGAATGCAATTCACAGTTTCAGGTCAAATCTTTTGAACCTTGAGGTTCAATACAAATATCTTGGCTAGATATCCCCCCACATTTGTAAACACTTATAAGATAGTCTTCTTTTCGTCCATAGTTCATAAGAACTATCTTATTTTCTTTACAAGGGATCTTATCTAAAAGGTAAGTAAACGATATAATCGCTTTCCCCCACATATCATGGCTTAAACCAGGACTTAAGAACATGGCATTAACCATATCTTCTAATGCACAGTTCTTTTCTTACAAAAATTCTCTTGTTGGAGTATCAAGAGCAATAAATTTGTGTCTTATTCTAAGTTTAGCACATAAATTTAGAAATGGAAATACATATTCACCTTCGATGTGACTTCGAACCATCTTGTTATCGATAATAAGTTGATTCTTAACTTATTTATATAGAACAATTTTGTCTATATCCTTACTCTCAGGTAAGTATAAATATCAATATTTTGTAACACCATCAACAAATATGATGAAGTACTCTCTATTCTATACCTTAGTAAGTATCAATTTCAAATCATATAAAACCATGTGAATCATATCAATGGTTTAGTTATTTTCTGTTCAACCGACAGAAAAGACAATCTTGTCAATTTGGCGGGTTCAGTTATTTTCTGTTCAACCGACAGAAAAGACAATATTGTCAATTTGGTTTCAACAAAAGTTTTAATTTTGTAGTCCGTGTCAATACAAAAAGTGGGTATCCAATTTAGTTTAATTTTAAAATATGTTCGAGACATCCATGCCATATATTTAAAGAATCAAATAAGTTGAATTCATACTCATTTTGCTAAAATAACCATTAGAAAATACATTCAGCTTAAACATTATTAAAGACGTAACTTGTGCGGACTCAAAATATGTTATTTGTTAACTCAATTTTTATTTGATTCAAACACAAAATGAAAGCCAAAATTCATTAAGCAACCATCCGGACACAAGATTTCTATGGAATCTCCGGCACATACAACGCGTTGGTTAACTTAGTCTCTTTTACAGATGTGAATCACATCCCCTTTTCCTTGATATTAGCAGTTGGAGAGTTGCCCAAATTCGTAGAGTTAATCAAACTCTTATCACCATATACATGACATGATACCGAAGTGCTAATCCACCATTATCTAAGGTTTGATTCCCTCATGACCTCAGTTTTCATGTCATTCAGACCATATAACGCATAGTTATGACACATAAGATTTCTAAATGCTTCAAAGCGTCTACCGTACACATAACTCGAGTATCGGTCTCCCTTTTAACAAGTTCGGAAGCAGATTCTTTAGATGTCACTTATGACATTTCAAATATTTTGTTAATACGAGATCCCATGATTAGTTTGAAACTAATTTTGGTACTATTAACAACATGCTTAATCATAAGTGTTACTTAACAAAATGATTTTATATCTTCTTTTGTTTAAAACACTAATGTTTTGTAAGATCCGTTATATAAAACCGTTTTAAAAGAAGTCTTTCGATTAAAACAATTAAACAATATCACCTATTACATTCTTTTAACAAAAACACATATGTAATATGATGTTGTCAATTTTCATTAAAAAGATCTTAATAGATCTAATTTACATGATCTATTTCTATACTGAAACTCAACAAGGTTTTAGTAGATCCATTCTTCTAAAGAAACTCAACAAGGTTTCAGTAGATCCATTCTACTAAAGAAACTCAACAAGGTTTCTATAAATATACTTTTAAACTTCAAATTTTCAAGAATTATATCTAGTTAATAATTAAACTCGACCCGGTTTAAAAATAAACTAGACAAGTCAAACAAACACTTTCACTAATTTAGTAAAATGATGTATATAATCTGATATTTAATAATAACTTGTATAATTATCAATATCTTGTTTCAAATAAACTCTTCTTGATTTCATTGAACATGTTACAGTTATCTAATAAAATAACAACTTATGTTTTAAGAGATTTGTTTCAAAGAAAATCCACTTGGTTTCAATGAATCTAAATTCGTCATGATTTGCAACCATGTCAGTAACTGGCGCACCAATTACATTTACAAGATTCACTAGGGTTACACTCGTGTTACCATTAGTAAACTTGTCAATACAAAACAGTTAAGAACTGTTAAAATAATTTGGTATCTAATAAACTCGACTTGGTTTATTTAAACTTGTACCAAATCCGATTCAAAGAAACTCAAATTGGTTTCAATGAATCAAATAGATCAGTTTAATAGAAACTCAATCTTGGTTTCAAAATAAACTGATCTGAACACCTGATAGTCTCTACAAAAAAGTTAAATAAACTGTTATAAACCAGTATCCAAGAAATTCAATCCTAATTTCTATAACCTTGTACCGGATCTGCTTTAAAGAAACTCAATCTTGGTTTTAGTGAATCAACTAGATCAGTTTAACAAAACTCAATCTTGGTTTCAAACTAAACTGATCTGAACAACTGCTTTTTAAAAATCGTTATAGATCTGTAATTCCAAATCTGTACATTAAAAATCTGTTTATTAAAACTGATTTCCAAAGAAACTCAACTTGGTTTCGACAGAAAACAGTTTATAATTATAAAATCTGTTAATAATAATTAATCCGATTTAACAAAAGTGATTTTAATTCTGTTACACAGAATCTGTTTTAAGACTGTTGGGAAACTGTTACACTTTTATTAATAAAATCGAATTATAATACAATAAATTAAATTAACAGAAAATAAATAACAGAAAATTAAATAACAGACAGAAAGGGGTAGAAGCAGAAGACAGACACTATATAACGATAAGTAAATAAAAGCAGTAAAAGGTCGTGGAACGAGGCTCGTGTTTAACACGATTCCCTTAAAACAGATTCGCCGTCTGTTTCCCAGGGTACAACGTCCAAAGCTGTTGTACAGCCGGACCTGACAAACTTGCCTGAAAAATCACGAAAGCAGTCGTACATTTCTGATCGAAAGGATTGCTGGAACTTGGTTTATATGAAGCTACATATTTAGTTGTTTAAAACGAATGAGACTAGGCCTCTATTTATAGTGCAAACGTTGTCTTGTTTTTCAAGATAAATAATTGCTCAACTTAAGCAAATCTTTTATTAACAAAAAAAGATTTGCATATCTTTTAAACTGACACAAAATATTCTGTAAAAACTTATTTTATAAGTTTAAATCTATTCCTAAAATAAATTTTTAGATTTTGTGTTTCACGTGTCTCACTTTGAGACATGATATCTCATTCATATTATCTCCATTTTGGACATAAATATATATAACATATACTATTTTTCCAACACAAAGGTCCCATTCCGACTCGTGTGAATCTTGCTAGAAGAGGCGTTCAGATATCTTCCATGATGTGTCCGTTGTGTAATAATGCGGGAGAAGATTCATCGCATTTGTTTTTTGGCTGTGACATGGCCATCGATATTACTCGGCTTGTGTGTCGTTGGTGGCATTTGGCATGGACACCTGTTGGTTCTTTCTCGGAATGGCTTGCTTGGTTTAAGAATATTCGAATGGGATCTAAGGTTAAAGGCCTCTTGGAAGGAGTTTTCTATACGTCTTGGTGGTGCTAATGGAACTTCAGAAACCAATTACTTTTTGCGGCTCAAAGTCTACGGAAAAATGTTTTATTTGATGATATTATTTCCCGTTCATTTACTTGGAGTCATGCTAGATGTAGAAGTAAGTTTAGTTTGGAAAACTGGCTTCGGAACCCATTTTTGATTTCTTTGTAATTGTTCTAGCTCCTTGCTAGTTGTTTTTAATAAAAGTTGTCGTTCAAAAAAAAAAATTTCAATAATTATCTTTCACCACAAAAATCTAAACACTCTTGAGGCTCTTATCGATTCGGGGCCACGTCCAACTAGAAACGATATCTGTTCAATCCATCGATTTTGACCATCTGTTAACTAGTCTAAATCACTCGACACTTATTTTGAAAGACGCGAGGACAAAACTTCGATGATTAGTTAGTAAGTAAGTCGTTAACAGTAAAAAAAATATTACACATATTTTGAACACTTGATTATGCATAGTTATCACGTTCAAACTATCATTTTTAAGTCACATAATAGCAAAACTTGACATGATTACTAGTAACGTTTGAAGGTGGATCATCTAATTATCCTCTTGAAGACGTTAGTTGCATTGACTTTCACCTCAATAATTACCAGTAATAATTTTTGTTTCTACTAAATAGACAACATCATTTGTTTATTCAAATTGAATTTAGTAAGTTGAGTAAGAAAGGATGGATGACATTAACATTAGATTAATTGTAAGTGGAAAAGTAGATAAGCGTGACCATACATATTGACGAGGCATGAACAGGTTTAAATGGACGGGAAAATCCTGATTTCGTGCATCTTTTTGGATGCTGACTGACCCTTCCTCACGGACCAAGCCTCAGGCAATGAACATTTGTTCCAGTGACCTAATTAGCAAAGAGTTGAGATTGAACTCAAGACCTATTTCTCAAAAGCCTTTCTTGACCGATCAACTAAACGTTTGTGATGAGAGAGTGATACCATTAAAGACATGTGAAATTACTTAAAATGTTGTTCTAAAAAATGTTCCGTTTGTATTAAATGAACGCAATTTTATTTTTAAGGTGGTCGAATATTTATTTTGTATATAACAATGACTAACACTATCATCGTTATTTCAGCTTTCTACATAAACAAAATTGAGTTTTAGAGCATACGGGATATCACACGAGGAAGATCAAGCATGGTTGCTTGGGAAGGCCTCAAGTGCGTAGCCTCAGGCATGAATGCGCCACATTTGAGCCACAAACAAAAAGAGGTCGTAGCGTGTCGAACAAATGCGGCACATTTCACGGGATTCAATGCAAAACCGGATTTTACTATTTTATTATTTAAAAAAGTGTATTTATTTTTATTTTGTATTTTGCTATTATTAGTTAGTTTCTTTTTACAATTTTATCTTTTGTTTAAAGTTTTATTATTTCAATATTTTATCCTCGTTTATCAACTATTGGACAAAGGATAACAAAATTAACTTATGGATAAAGGATAACAAAATTAGCTATCTAAACCCGACATGGGAAATATGACCATCAAATTCACCATCCAACATACCTCACGTAAACATTAATATACCCCACAATATACTCAGATACATGTACAATTAGTAACTTTTTGTACAACCAACATCACAACTCGGTCTTAGGCACAACAGAGTTCTCACAAAATGAGAAGGACAACTTGTGGTCATGAAGGTGGTGTTTTAAGAAGAATGTGTGGTGGTAAACGGGGGACAACGCGTCAAACCCTCCATCCTGACCCCTGGTCTTAATCGGCTTTAGCTGAAAAACGAATAAAAAGTCTAAATCATGGTGTTGTCATTCACTCAAACGACCTTTGATGAATCAAAGGTCCATTACTCGTCATCAGAATGTTCAAAAAAGAAAATGTCTAGTAGTCCAACAAACATTTTACGAAGGGACAAGTGTTGCCTATAATACGTACAAGAGATATCTTCTTATCATCAAAAATCTTGTTCCTAATACAATTTCGACTAGCTGATCACGTCAGGTGTGGATGGATGTGTTAGTAACTTAGCATGTCGCTATTGTCCATCCTGTATACATTGCAGAAATGGATCAGCTGGTGCTTTGGCAATAGTAGATTATCCTATCCTATATGTGATTTGGTTTTAAGGTTTCGTATATATCAGTTTTGGGCTAGATCCAAGGGAAGTCGATGTTCAAATGGTTAGCGGTAGAGGTAGTGAAGTACTTTTGGGTCTTCTGTATGACGTATTGATGTATTTTTTTTATCTTAAGTTTTTTATAGTCCTTAATAAATCGAACTTCCACTCAAAGTAGTGATAACTAATGTCTATAAACTGTTGTGTCATAGTTATTCCAGATTAATTGAGCTGATGGATTTTGATTTTATGGATTTTTTTTTACATGTGTATTCTTGAATTACTTTATAGCTTATCCGATGAATGTGATTGAACAGTTGCAGGAAACAATACATTTGGTTGTAATTATGAGGTCTGGAGGTTTTGAATGTAAAGTACACGCAACTATAGAGTTGGCAAGGGATCGAATTGTAGTTGAGGTTTTTGATGTCGTCCAAGATAGAGGTTACGAACTTGCTCCTTCATTTCTTTTTCTACATGCCAAGTCTAATATATGTCGTTATATAGCATGCACGTACAGAAAGAGCCATGCCTATAGAGCATTTAGGGTCTTATCATTGGAAGTGTTAGCAAGTCACATAGTGGTTTCATGAATCAATATTTGGTCACCAGCAAAAGGTTACAGAAAATCAACAACATATATTTTTGTCAAAGTAGATATTGTTGGCACTGAACTTTTGATTTTTTTCACAGTTTCCATAGGTGAACGAAAAGATTTATGAATCACATAGTTATATTCCCACAATTATATAATAATTAGTATATTTTTTGGTTATTACATACAACTTACATGTATGCGAATGGGTTTAGTGTTTTACAAACCTTCAAAAGCTACTGAAGTGGATTAATACATGAAGGCCATGGACAAGGTAATTTATGATACTAAAGTGGTTGATGAAAATGACATTCATAGGTGCCATTGGATTTACAAGAAAAAGGTGGTTTATACTGAGTGCAGGCCATAATCAGGCCCGAATATGATGTGTTGTTATATGTAAGAAAAATGCAACGCGTTATAACAATTTGAAGTAGATGATATATTAGAGTATGATATGGACTTATCAAGCTTGAAAACAAACTTACAGAGCCTAATTCACAAAGGTCTTAATTTTGATTCATTTATATTTTCTAAGAAATGGTCTTAAAAAGAAATTCGTTATTGTCAGTTTATAGCTTTGTCCTGAATCCTAACCCGTAAATGACCCATTTGACCATGAGAATCTTGATAACCTTCAAATGGTCCATTGTCTAAGTCTAGAAAACAAATTCCCAATATACCAAGAGTTCCGAAAATGGAAAGAGCAATGAGCCAATTGATGTTGGTTCTTAGTGTTTTCTTCTTTGGCCATGTTGTAACATTTAATGTTGTTGTGAGTTGATGTTTGGTGTTTCTTTGTTTTCTTTGGTCTGGTACTTTAAATAACATGGATGTGAGGAGTGAGTATACACTACAAGAAAAAGTAGAACAGGTGACGAAATTTTCCCGGGCGACATTTGTCGCTCGGGAAACCTCACTAAACGATAAAAGTCCCCCGAGATAACTTGGTTAAAATTTCACAAAAAAACTCAACAAAAATCTGTTTATTAAAAACACCATATTCAATCCAGACTCAGCCAAAATTCAACCTAGATAGGTTAAAAACAACATAAAATCCGGGGGTTAAAAACAACATTCAACCTAGATTCAGCATCGCCACACGCAATGCAGAAGCATCCTTATGAGAAGCAGTCATCTCCTCATTACAACAAAAAGCATTCTCATCATAAGGTTCATCGTCACTCTCATAGACAAACTCTTGATCATAAGGTTCATCGTCACTCTCATAGACAAACTCTTGATCATAAGCTTTCATATAACAAATAATGTGAGGATCATCAGACTTCAAGTTCAAGCGAACACGATAACTTCTCACCTTGGAATACTCAACCGCATAGTGCCAATCAAGATCTGTCTCGAGCAATTTGGGGTTTCTCATAGGTTAGTTCGTAACCAGGAGACAGAGGAAGATCACGCTCAAGTAATCTTCTAACATAAGAAAATGAATCACTGCCTTTCACGGCATAAAAAGTGTGTAATTTATTGATCAAGATATATATTTCATAATCACCCCCATGAATCCTTACTGGTAAACCATTAGGGTCATTCCAAACAAGGATGTTAAACTCAAATAGCTTTTCTTTAAAAGTCTGCAAGTCAACTGCAATCAAACATATCAAAACTCAATAAAACTTGCATGAGATAGTATAATATCAATAAGAAAACAATGCAAATAAAAAAAATTCAGGGGCTGATCATAAAAGATGCCAGTTTTTCACTATAGGGATATGTAAATAACGCTGATGTATAGCATAAATATGAATCCAAAACTGAAAAAAGGAAAAATTAATAAAGCAAAGTTAATATAGTAGTAACTCGTCTTCTATATAGATAGAGGATATAATAGAGTTTGAGTAATTACCACCAAACAAAGACCGGGCACTCTCAAAAGTCACTAAATTGTGTAGCGACAAAACTTCTTCCTTTGTAAGAGGACGTGCCGCCATCGAATTCTGTACAAACATATATGAAAAACAGTTTTAATAACCAAAAAACAGGATAAATCTAATCTAAATTAGAAAAGAAAAAAAAAGAGATCGAGGGTTTACAACAGATTATTGTTGTGTGAGAAGTGTTGGTAAAGCGGCGTTTAGGAGGATAATGAAGCAGGCTTATAAAGGCTGTAAACGTTATGAAACAGATTTGACCGCCATAATTGTCATTAAACATATTTGACCGCCATAACTGCTCTTTGACTTCATTAACTCACTTTGACTTTCTGCATTTAACAGACTTAAACAGAGTCTGTCAATTCGGGACCACGTCGAACTAGAAACGATATCTGCGATTTTGACCATCTGTTTCAAAGGATTAAAAAAACGACATTGTTCAAGGACCACAATAGTTTGGATTGGTTAACTTATCTAAATCACTCGACACGTATTTTGAAACAATATAACACTTAGCGAGGAAGAAAGGATGGATGACATTAACATTAGATTAATTGTAAGTGGAAAAGTAGATAAGCGTGACCATACATTATTGACGAGGCATGAAGTGATTCAAATATTTATCTACACTAGTTTGGGGATTACTCGATTAGTTTGTATCAAAATTAAATGAATGCAGTTTTATTTTTAAGGTGGTCGAATATTTATTTTGTATTAACAATGACTAACACTATCATTGTTATTTCTGAAAGTTGGAACTGACAAATGAAAGCCTCACGTGTTTGCCAAACTGACAAGCATGACAAAGAATAGGAGGTTTCTCTTTATTTATTATTACACGAAATAAAATTTCGAGAAAAAAGACGACTGTTCCGTTTTAAATTTTTAAGGTGGTCTAATATTTATTTTGTATAATAACAATGACTAACACTATCATGCGATATTTCAGGCTTACTACAGAAACAAAATAAATGAATTTAGTAGTTGAAGTAAGAATAGGATGCCATATATCATTAGATTCATTAGTAAGTGAATAGTATATAAGCGTGAACCATTAACATTATTGACGAGGTATACATGAAGATTGAATTAAAGAACTATTTTGTTAATTTGAACTTTGAATTACACTAGAAAATTGAGACAAACTTTAACCAAAAAGTTCACTACAAGAAAAAAGTCTTCTAATGACACACAAAAAGTGTCAGAAAATGTCAAAAAAAGTGTCATTAAAAGACACTTTTTTTCACCTTCACTTATAAAAAGTGTCATTAAAAGTCCAGGTGGTAAAAGTATATAGTGACACAGTTTCCTGACACTTAATAGTGTCAGGATATGTTGAGGCTATTTCTGACACATACATGTGTCACTATAGGCTACTAGTACAAGGTGATACTGAAACCATGAAAACTAGCAATTCATTACATAAAAACTGATACTGAAACCTATTTATTTTTCAACCGTAAGTCGATATAAGCCAAGTATTTTACGTAATGACAGGCAAATAAGAAACATCTTTCTCCAATATGAAATGAAGTATAATGATTAATCCAATTCAAGTAACTACAACCGTGCTAAAAAAAGAAGAAAATAGTCATGCTTCGTCTTCGCATTCCTCATGTCGCTTGATTGTTCCCTGTAAAAATACACGTAAAAAACTACTCAAAGGCGTTCACGTATAAAAAGTTAAAAACTACATAATTGTGTATAAGCTTCTTGAAGCACATATAAAACTGTTAAACTAAGACTTTACCTGAAGTATGAAGACAATTTGCACTTGATTTATTGACAGCATCACTGTGAAAGTTGCACATATGATAAACAATTAAGGGCTTGCAAATATTATTTACGGTTTGTTGAAGTAACTGCACATATAAAAATTAGGAGAACTAACAAGTAACTAAAGTATGATGACGATTAAAACCTGATTGATTCATAGTATTATCATGAACACCTGATTTGTTGAGCGCACTTTCATGAATAGTTGATTCTTTTCCTGGAAGAACTGCACACACAAACTATTGAAGGCTTGCACATATAAAACTGTATAAATACATTTTAAGGACAACCAACATGACCCATTTTGACCCATTACCCAACGCGCCCATTTTGCCACTTGCAACTCTCAAATCAAGTTATCAAGTTCAATTTCGACATGCAATCAAAACTGAAACAAGTCTAACCAGTTCCAATATTTTAGAGCACAAGTGTGAACCAAACAGAACCGGTCGCTAAGTTCCATTATGGACCTTTTTAAAAAAAATAGAAAAATGCGGTTTGGGACGATCTGAGGACTGCATTTACAGGCTTACTAGCCACCTTAAATAGATCTAAAATTCTACTTCATTTTCACATACTATTGATAAGAACTAAACAGAATTATTGAATAACATTAACGAATAACAAATGGACCGTCGCTCCCGAAGATGGTTAATCTAAACCTAGAATCAATAAGCAATGCCAAAATGCGTATATGAATCATGTATTTCAAGTCATATAAAATAAGCAATCCCGAACAGCCCTCATAAGATTACTGACTTGACATTTCAAGTAATATTTAACAAGAATCCCAAACAGCCCTTATAAACATGTATCTTGTAAATGTCATTTCCTAACGACAAAATAACAAAATCTAGTAAACCCAATTTAATGGTGACTGGTTAATAAGAGAGGAAATTACTGCAACTTTTATAGGAGGAAAGGATTGTTCAGATGCAGATGGTTAGTAAGGTTGTGGCAGTAGTACGAATCCAGTAAAGAATCGAGTTTATGAAATCTTACATTTTGAAGTCTTTCATGATTTTCTTGGCTTAATTTTATGATTTCTGTTTGTTCAATGAGAGTTGCTTGAAGTCTCCAAACATATAATCAAAGATCAAAACAACCGCCACTTCCCCCTTTAACTAAATCTTTAGGGAAATGCAACGATTACCTCTTCAGTCATATCCTTATTGGGCCATCTCTTTACTACTTCAGGTAGGTGTATCTGAGATTCACATGCAGACTAATTAGCAGAACACTAAACTCATGACGATTACAAGAACAAGGCAGTAAACTGAACTTGCGCAGATGGACTGCACAAAAAGTTTACCAAACAGTGGACCCCATGACTGGTATCCGCTATTGATAGCATACGAGATTCGAGCAACCACTCCCACCATGTTTACAAGCAAACGCGTTGTTGGTGCAATGAGAAGTGTGCATGCATCTTGAATCCTGTAAGAATATCTTCTGACAGAACCATAAATCCACCCTCCCTGCAGATAATATGGCAATTTTATCTTAGCATATGAACTACGACAACATAACCCTTAAACCGACTATAGCACAGATAGCTAACCTCAATGCATAATATATCAGCTTCTCTCACACATGGATTTGGGTCGTATAACATCTGTAATATCTGCGCATATGAAGATGAGAGGGGCAGAGTGTAAGCATTAGTATGCTTTTTGCATGTTAAAAATATCAAACCGAAAGCATTGCCAAACGGAGGGAGTATATTACACCTGAAGTTACCGTTATTTATTTATCGTATATGGGTCAAACGGGTTGTGCAATGTCTTTCACAGGCCAAGTGAGTTTAACGGTTGAATGCGTCAAAAGTCGCCCAAAGTGTATTAACAAATAATTATTTTAGAATTAACGATACGTTTGCAATCATATTCACACTGGTTATTAGCAAATCAGTAATTTAGGTCAAAAAAATTCATGTCAACCGACTTGTTTTTAACCGATGCCAATAATCACGCAACCAGACTCGCCGACTTCATATAGATTAAAGAGGGACAGCATAAGAAGTTACCATTGCCTGTGAACTTTATGTGCCATTTTCAACAGAAAACAAAAGAACGCGTCCTCTTGCAGCTTCATCCTCGCCTTGCACGTAGGCCGTCCCAACTGCCAAGAGTGTTTCACTCTCTGGTGGTTGTATTCTAGCACAAATGAGACATTTCAGAGCAGTTTTAAATGATAATAACAAGAAACAAATATTAAACATCAGCAAGTATAAAATGAAAAAATAACTTACAGACACAAAGTAGCTGATTAATTTGAGTAATGTTTTATCTCTAACACGTCAAACAGGTAAAATAAATCTATAAAAAAACATTGTTTAAAAAGAAATGGGTCAAAAGTAGCCAGACATTGTTTAAAATATCCACTTGCCCAGTTGTTTCCCGCGCCCCTACTTCCCTTGAAGTGAATATATTCTCTTGATTATAGAGATTTCTGTATTCACCAGTTTGGATTCCATTGATAACTCTCGGCTTCAAATCCATAAGCAATGCTCGTGGTATGTAATGTTGATCATCAGCTTAATAGAAAAACACATCTTTCCTGTCACCTCCCAGCAGCAAGTTTGTACCACGATTATTAAAATGAAGCATGGGATCAAGCCTAATGCAATGGGTAACTTGAAAGTGAGATGGATTAAGACATGGAGAATAATAATTCATCTAGAAAGTTCAAACATAATATATCCGACAAAGGCTTTGGTATGCATATAGCTACTAGATGAAAGCCTGTCATTTTCTACTAAAGAATGTTCCACTAAGCATATAAGCTCAGGCGACTCATTCGCCTTGAACAACTTAAACGTGTACATTACCTTCTTAAGTTTAATCAACCAAAAACCTATGTCCAAGCTACACTCGATATTGAGAAACATCCACTCAAACTCACGCAACTCATTAACTATTCGCCTAACTTGGAAATTATCATAAACAGTTCATTTCTATCCAAATAGTACCGAAAAACCAATTCATAACAAGCTCATATAAGTCGATATATCATAACAAAATTAATTACAAGTTTCTTCGTAACAGATCGAAAACAAAATCAAAATATAAGTAGAAAAACAAGCTTAAACAAGCACCTCCTTTAGATAATCAAACCTAACACTCTATAATCTACAGCCAAAACTTCAAAAATAACAGATCGAAACATCATAACAGCTATATCTACATCAAACAATAACTAATCTCATCACTATTAACCTAATCACATCAACTAAAATTTCAAAATAATTTTATCAATTAAAACCTAAATTTACAGTTAAAATCAATAACTAATCTCATCGTTATAATTAAACATCATGTAACGAATATCAAAAAATAAACAAAATTATAACAACTTACCGAATTGAGTGATGATCTACGGTGAGCTTCGATTAAACCCTAACGAATTTGGTGACGATCTACGGTGAGCTTCAATATACGGTGAAAAACTAGCCATGACGAATTGAGTGAAGAGCTTCGATTAAACCATGTTAAAGAGGTACTGTTTTTATGGAAAATGGAAATCCTTCGATCTAAGGTGTGAGAGTGAAAATGGAGAGTTAATTTGGGGAAAATGCTATTTATTAGTTACATGATATTTTGTTTAAAAGTTAGTCAAACTTTTGGTTCTGATATTACGAGTAAATGATATTCTAGTCAAAATGATATATTTACTTCTCAATCATTAGGAGTAAATGCATTTTATTAGTAATAGTTAAATACATTCTAAAATCTTTTATACAGTAAAAGAATTACATTATTTCGGAGTTTTATATCAAATTGAATTTAACCTAAATTTACAGTTAAAATCAATAACTAATCTCATCGTTATAATTAAACATCATGTAACGAATATCAAAAAATAAACAAAATTATAACAACTTACCGAATTGAGTGATGATCTACGGTGAGCTTCGATTAAACCCTAACGAATTTGGTGACGAGCTTCGATTAAACCATGTTAAAGAGGTACTGTTTTTATGGAAAATGGAAATCCTTCGATCTAAAGGTGTGAGAGTGAAAATGGAAAGTTAATTTGGGGAAAATGCTATTTATTAGTTACATGATATTTTTTTTAAAAGTTAGTCAAACTTTTGGTTCTGATATTACGAGTAAATGATATTCTAGTCAAAGACGAAAGTTCGACATAGAACAATTTCCAATCAAAGACAAAAGCGCTAGATCTCACCCGCACATTTCAAATCAATCCTACGGCTGATATGTTTTCCCATTTTATTTTTATTATTCACTTGAGGACATTTTTGTAATTTCATATATTTTACTAACAAACCTGTCTCCATTTCTCATTTACTCCACCACCCACCGGTTACAAAAAAACACACATACACACAGTAACCACCCACCCCCAAATTAACTCTCAAAGCAAACCCTAATTGTTTTTGATTCAAAATTCATCAAAATCGATGTTATAAAATAGAAATACGATATGAAATAAGACTATATGAAGGAGATGAGTTGCCCAAATCGTCTTTTTTGCTGGATTCCGATCAAAATAAGCTGTTAAATAAGCCCCAATCATCTTCTGGTATACATTTCCTTTTATCTTCATTTATTTTTGTATTTAATCAGTAGGTTTTGCTTACTTTGTGCTTATTTAGGATTTTATGTTTTTGTTTGTTATTTTATATATTATCAGCTTTTGTTGCTTATTTTGTTGACTGTTTGTTGCTTATTTTGTGTATAAGCAGTAGATATTGCTTATTTATGTTTTTAGGTTTTTAGGTTTTTGTTGCTTATTGTTGATTAATTTTTCTATATAATAAGTAGATATTGCTTATTGTTTGCTTATTTTTGTTGCTTATCCGAATCAAATGTTATTTGATTCTTGATAATAAGTAGTGTTATTGCTTAGGTGTTTTATCTTTTTAGTTTTTTTTTCTTATTTTTGCTTATTTTGGATATAACTAGTAGATTTTGCTTATTTTTGGATATAATCAGGAAATGTTGTGAAGTTGGTGTCTGATTTAATCCTAACACTAACACTAGTGTTGTTGTGAAATCTGGTATAGGAACCAAGTCTTGTGTTGTAAAGTTTGACGATAAGGTTTTTGGTGTTGGTTGCGAAGTGTGGCAATAAGGTGTCTGGTGTTGTTGTGATGTCGATGTTGTGACGGATAAGGAATCTAGGGGTGATGTTTTCACATATAAAGCGTCTGATGGTGATGTGTTGTGCTATGATTGTTGATGCTCTAACTACGATAACAAGCTACCAAAATGATTAGGTTTGTATTTAACTTCTTGATGGTTATTTTAGGATATTAGGTTTTGATGTTGCCGATGAACATGAGGAAGATAGTAACAAGTAGTTAAAGTTGTAATTATTTACTTTTTTTAATTTTTAATTTTAGAGATACTCATATGTGATTTGTTCTTAATTTTAGGAGTTTAATTTATCTTCTTCTTTTGCAGAGTAATTATAAAATGTTGAAGCAAAGATTTCAAGAAAATATGGTCTTTATGTTGTTTCAGAGATAAGGAGTCGGATTTTAGGAAGGATACGGTGCTGGATGATGTTGTTAAAGATAAGGAGTCTGATGTTGTGAAGGATAATGTGCAAGATGTTGTTTTGGAGCAGGCTGTGAAGGAATGTGTCGGATGTTGTTTTTGGAGCAGGTTGTGAAGGATAATGTGCCGGATTTGTTGTTGGATTTTGTTAAGAAGAAAAGGTGTCGGACTGAGATTCCGAAGTTTTTGATTTATGAGAATTAGTGTGTGCAGTTTGTGTGTTTTGAATCCTTCTATATATACGCTTTTAGTTTGTGTCTGCTATTGATGGTCATCTGATGTTTGGTTGGTTTGTTATGTACAAAATCACATGTGATTTGTATTGAATTTTATGTAACAGTTAAATCTATATCATTTTAAGAGTGCAGAGTAATTACAAAAAGTTGATCCAAATATGTATTCAATGAAACAAGTCTGTTATTATAACTGTTTTAGTTTTTTACTTATTCATACATGTAATATAGATGTTGAGGTAAATCACATGTGATTCATACAATGAATCACATGTGATTTACGCATGAATTACATGTGTTTTGCGATACTTTTATACTTGAGTTTATAATATGTTTATTACACATCAGATTGTTTGCATTTTTGTACATTTTTATGAATTTTTAGTATTGTGTTGTGTTTTAAACTCACACATAATATAAATAACAAAGAATGCGGCATTCAATAACAAAAGAGTTTAATGTATTCAAGTAGAAGTGCATTCCATATAATCATTTAACAATGTGAAATAACTTAAAGAAATTGTAAAGAAAAATGATAAGTAAATTTAAAACAAAAGTTTTCAAATACATATCAATGTCATATTTTCTCCTTTCACACTTTATTTTTCTTCCATTCTTATTCTTCCATCATCTTCCATTCTTTCATCATCTTCCTTTCACACTATGTTTTTCTCGAGCCCGTGATGGATTTTTACATACAATTTCTTCAAGTTCTACAAATACAACACATATAGTATCATATAACAAGATAGAAAATTAAGAATTATTTTTCATATATGTTTTATGTACAAATCATATGTGATTTTTACAAATCACATGTGATTTACAGAAATCACATGTGATATACAGAAATCACACTTGATTTACCCTTTTTTGAGCTAAATATAAATTTGAAATATAATCCACCAGGTGTTTCATTATGGTCATATAAAGTTGCTCTTGGTGTTTTCATACAACCTGTATATCAAAAAACATAATCACATGAGATTCATGAGAATATGACCATTGAATCGCATGTGATTTAATCCTTCAAAAATCAAAGCCTATGCTATTTTGGTTCAATCTATAACAACCAATAGAGAAAATCACATGTGATTTACCAGAATCACATGTGATTCATTCCTTCTTAAACGAAAACAAAATCTGATTTGGTTCAATCAACTATAATTTTCTTATAACAAAATGTTACAACACACAAAATCGCATGTGATTTTAGAAGAATCACATGTTGTTGTATAATTGAATAACATGTGATTGTGATTTTTTTTATCACACAACAATACAACTCTAAAATCACATGTGATTTGTCCTTTTTTATATCAAAGTATTATTATTTGAACCAATATACAACTACAAGGACAAATCATATGTTATTTCAATTTATTCATAATAAAACACTTCTAGAGTAGAATCACATATGCTTTTACCTGCAACTTACTCTATAAAGCATCTGCATCTACAACTTCAGGTAAAACATCTTCTTTATATGATTCAAAGTTATTATCTTCTGGTAAAACATGTTTGTTCATATCGATTTGTGTAACCACTTTCATAACATCATTTAACTGTTTTTTCAATCATTTTTAACAGTGATTGTGAGACTTTGGGTGATGTACATGATTGTTTTGTGATTTTCAGGTAAATCAACGATGTTTTAGAAAGATTTACGGTGATCTATAATGATTTACTTTGATTTTCCAGTGATTTACAGTCCTAGAATGAAGCATCGATGGTTGTTACGTTTTCCGGTGATGATTTGTGGTGTTTCTGGCGAGGTTTGTTGTTTTTCCGGCTGATTTACATTCCTAGATCGAAGCAACGGTGGTTATTACATTTCCGGTGATGGTTTATTGTGTTTCCGGCGAGGTTTGTTGGTTTTTCGACGATAGTTGTTGTGTTTCCGGTGTTTCCGGCGGCTGAGGGTCGGTTAGTTTAGGTTACGGGGTGCAGGTGTTTTTAGGACGGAGAGGAATGTGGACATAATAAATTGATGGGGTTAAGAAGGTGATTTTTTTAGGTTTATATATGGTTGGAAGGTTTGATAATATCCATTGGATGAAGATGGAATCAAAGGCTAAGATGAGTTCATTTGTTCTTTGATTAGTGTGTGTTTCTAGGTGGATCCCACCTCTATAAGTTTATTATATCGTAATAAGCCTATATAAGCCCACAAGTCTCGTTATTAGCCTAGAAATTAGGAATATAAGCGAAAATTGAATATACTCATAAGCCTACATTAAAGCTGAAACAAACACCCTTTAGCCCAGAAATGATGTCCTGTATATATAAAAAAATCTAAACACATGTCTGATATGTTTAAAAAACAAAAAATTATGCTCGAAAGAGGTTTTTGATACTGCGATTCGCTATCATTACTCGTCCTCTGACTTTTAATACTATGAGGCTAATGATATGGCAATCTTTATATAACGCATTTTTTATTATAAAAGTTTTTATTTGTAATCTAGTTTTAAAATTTGGATTATTTATATTAAGTGTATTCTCTCATGAGTGAACCATCTATCTATTTCATTTTTAATAAAGAAGTTAATTGCATGAATGCTTCATTGTGTTTGCTAGATTGCATTAATTAGTCCCAAACATACGATAAGTGCAGGCTGGCGCCTGTGGGGAAACTTTGGTTGTGGTTGCCACCTTTTACCTCCCTGTCGTTAGTGTTCTATTAGTTTTTACTATCACAATGGGATGTCACGCGAGGGTATATAAAGGACTTTTTATGTAAATTATCTTTGAGATGTTAAAAAACCTGGATTATTTAATTAACCCATTTAGTTTAATACTAAACCCGATCCAAAAGTCAAACACATAAAACCTAAGTCTAAGTATTTTGCATCCCATTATATACATGTCGTTTCACTAACCCTCCCACCTAAAATCTTGGCTTCAATTTTATCTTGGGCCTAATATGCACACCGGTATCATCAGTTGGCTGAGGAGGAAGAAAGCTTTGACATTGATGTTTATGGTGATTTTCATATATCTCTATTTCCATGATTTAATTTACTGTTGTTCTTTTTTTATCAATTTAGTAATGTACTATGCTTTTGTTTTGAACATTCAACAGATACATATACCAACCTCTTCTCAATCAAGATGCATTATGCTGGAAGGTTCACGGATTGTCCAAATAAACAGTATGTTGAAGGTGAGACTTGCTTTGTGGACATGATAGATATTGGAGACTTTAACATAGAACTTGTGAATATAGTGTTGAATTGCATAGGTTATGAGGATGACGATGACATGGTTTTGCATACAAGTACCACTGTAAAGTTAGACATAGGATTAAAAACCTTTGGTAGTGTTAGTGACTTAGCAACTTTTAGTAGTTATTGTTAATAATTCATTAAGATGATGTATGTTTATGTTGAAAAAGTTGAAAAAATTTAAAAGTTCTAGAGATGAGGAAGGAGAGGGTGATAGTGAGTCTGAAGATGGTATTGATTTTGTAGATGAGGAACATTTACTTGATGAAGTGGAAGTGAACATGAGTAACTTTAAGTTTCAAATAGATGGATAAGATAACACTGAGTTTATTGCTCCTATACAACCTAATGTGAATGTAACATAAGATGATTTAGAGGTTTTGGATTTTGATTCACTTGAAAGTGATCAAGATGATGAAAATGCGTAAGGGAGTTGCGGGGGCTCTTGTATGTTAGAGGCTTGGGTTTAGTCCAATCATTACTGCCCTAGAGTATGTGAGAAAATACATAATGAAGAGAATTGTCATTGTCCAAAAAGTGATTGAAAAAAGTGATGGACCATTAACTCCTGCTGTTACAAAGCTTTTTAACAAGATAAAGGAGGCTGCAAGTGAGTGCACAGTAGATTGGAATGGTTCAGACCTTTTTCAAGTGAAAGGTCCTTACCCTAGATCATGAGTTGGTAGTTACTGAAACCAAAAGACTTGTTCATGTAGAAAGTGGGAAATTTTAGGCATCCCATGTAAGCATGTCATTGTTGCAATCCATGATATGACAGATAATGGTATGGATGTGGGAACACCAAAAGACTAGGTTCATAAGTCCTACAAGCTTCAAACTTGGATGAATGTTTATTCTCACAAGATTAATCCAGTGAATGGGAGAGATATGTGGAGTAAATTTGAGTGTCCAACAACCTTGCTTCCTCCCAAAGTCCTGGAAGTGGGATAATATCACGATGGATTTTATCACCAAGCTTCCTAAGTCGTCGCAAGGTTTTGACACCATCTGGGTGATTGTGGATCGACTTACCAAATCTGCTCATTTCTTGCCAATAAGGGAAAATGATCCATTAGACAAATTGGCAAGGTTGTACTTGAACAGGATAGTGGCAAGACACGGGATACCTGCCTCAATTATCTGTGATCGTGATGGAAGATTTACTTCAAATTTCTGGAGATCATTTCAGAAAGCTTTGGGTACAGATATTAGTATGAGCACTGCGTATCATCCAGAAACTGACGGCCAGAGCGAGAGAACCATTCAAACTCTCGAGGACATGCTACGTGCTTGCGTGATCGATTTTGGCAAAGGCTGGGTTAAACATTTGCCATTGGCCGAGTTTTCATACAACAACAGTTATCACGCTAGCATAAAGGCCGCCCCTTATGAGGCACTGTATGGTCGAAAATGTCGATCATCGGTGTGCTGGGCCAAGGTTGGGGAAGCCCAACTGACTGGTCCGGAATTGATCCAAGAAACAACGGAAAAGATCGTCCTGATCAAGCAAAGGATGCAAGCTGCTCAGGATCGACAAAAGAGCTACGCTGATCGGAAGCGAAAGCCGATGGAGTTCGAGGTTGGGGACAGAGTTATGCTCAAGGTCTCGCCTTGGAAAGGGGTCGTACGGTTCGGTAAGCGGGGCAAGCTGAACCCGAGATATGTCGGACCTTTCAAGGTGTTAGCCAGAGTTGGGAAAGTTGCCTACAAGCTGGAACTTCCTCAAGAGTTGAGCAGAGTTCACCATACTTTCCATGTGTCTAATCTGAAGAAATGTTACGCTGACGAACCATTAGTCATGCCACTAGAAGGAATTCATGTTGACGATAAGCTCCAGTTTGTGGAAGAGCCCGTTGAAATTATGGAACGGGAGATCAAACGATTGAAGCGAAGCCGGATACCATTGGTTAAGGTTCGCTGGAACTCTAGGCGGGGCCCTGAGTTCACCTGGGAACGTGAAGATTCGTTCAAACAAAAATACCCACAACTCTTCACAAACCGGGCTTCGTCATCCACTACAAGGTCTTAAGCTTTGAGGACAAAGCTCTTCTAACGGGTGGAGACTGTAACATTTCTCAATTTCAGGTCATTTTACGACTCCTATTATTTGTCACTATTTATTTTGGTCCGATACGCGTTTACTTTTAATTTTACTTTTGAGCTAAATCGCGTAGACTAGAAATAACCAATTAATGTAAACGGTCATCAAATAAATTAAGGTTTACATCAACCAAGTAAGAAATAATTATTAAGAAGATAACTATGTGCCTTGCGTATTTTATTTTTATTGGTCACGTAAAAGGGTTACGTTTCGCAATAAAATACATTTAGACATACCCCGGAAATACCTAGACTTACCTAGACTCAAACCAATACCCACTTTTAAAACCTTAACACAAAATTAAATCAATTTTGTGTCAAATGCCCACTATGGCCGGATATCTATACACATACATATCAAAGATCATCTAAAATTTTTACTAATGATCCTAAAAGTACTAGTACTTCATCTAACAAATTAATACTAGTCCTAATTGTCTCCACTAAGCTATTGTACATTGGATAATAACCAATTTACTTCTCCTTTGCCCCCTAGATCATGACTTACATGCATGTATGTGCACAATTCATAAGATTTTCATAATCTTAACAAATCTTGTACCAAAATCCCCTAATTAAGACATGTACTTGAGTGGTTTAACAAAACAAGGTGTAGTTAACTAGAAACTTAAAAAACCACCTCCTAAGGTACGATTTTGGTTCGGTTTGGGTTGTTTGTGAAACTAGGAGAGTTAACTAGCTCTTTGGCTATAAATATACACTCACACTTAACACTTAACACTCTTACAACTCACACTCACTCAAACCATAATCATATATACTATCTTCCCTTAGTTCGAGTTTCAAACCGCAAACAAACACCTCCCTTGATCTCATTCGAACCCACAAACATTCCTAGTTGTCATACAAGTTTATAAAGGAGTTTACACG